>JADOBS010300978.1:0-11406 GCA_015708375.1 Cydonia oblonga
CCTCCCCCGTCTAATATGGCCCCCTTGCTCATTTAACACTGCATCCGGGCGCCTATGGAGATACAGCGACCCTTGCTCACTTATCACTGTGCACGGGCCACACAGCGCGCCACTTAGGGGTGACGTCCTAACTTTAGCGCAATTTTGTTCTGGATTCATTTTCATAAGGATTCGACGTAATCTAGGAGTGCCAGCTGTCGACTACCTGACGCCCTCCCCCTCCTCCTTTATCCGGGCTTGGGACCGGCAATGTAAGGAAAAGGAATTTATTACCTTTTTATTTTAGTAGCTCATGTGGAGATAGGTGTAAGGAAAAGGAATTTATTACCTTTTTATTTTAGTTATATGGAACACACAAGGTTTTCTGGTCGAGTGAGTATTGAAAGAATTTTTCAGACTCCATTAAGCCTAAAGTGACTGATTGTTGACTTTAGTGGTAGTCCAGAGTTCATGCCCTTCACTAACAGAGTGGGGAAGGGACATTTTAATGTGGTTAGATTCACATCAGAAGAGTCTAGTCAGGGAGAAGCCGAGGGTGTGAGTGATTTTAGTGCCTTTGCAAAACAAACTGAATTGGTTTAGAAGGTAAAAGACCAAGATAATGTCACCCTTTACTTTTTAGCTTACTTTTTCTTTTGTGGTTTCTTGTATCACATCATTTGTTTATGGTGATATCACTGCATGTTTGGTTGCAGAGGTGCCAGTTCAATGCCTCTGCAAAAGGAGGACGATAGGATGGGGAGGATGAAAAGTTAGAGAAAAGACTTTGGTCTCATTTGTTCTTAATGGTGACATTGTTGTAAAGAATAAATAAATAAATAAAGCAAATTTGAGGTTCAAATAGAACTATCATAAACTCAATTTGTTTTCTATGGAATGACGTTACTTTTTGTTGGCATTTTGGTCTGTTTTTAGGTAGTTTTCTTTTGGTGGTAGATGCAGATAAGGCTGTGATAGGTTTTGTATTGCTGAAACCTAATTTTTCTAACACATTAGTTTTAACAGTTTTTTTCTAGTCATTCCTGTAATCCCAGATTTATTTCTAAGTTTTACTTTTGTTTTAACGAATGTATAGTTCTAATAACTTATTTGCAACTAAAAATCCAGGAATTAGAAGTTGTGAATGCCAAATTGTCATCTCAACTTGCAAATTGTTGCTGTCATGAGGTTTGTTATCTTTTGCTTAATATTTTGTTTTCCCATCGTTCTCCTATATGATAAAATCAGATACCTATTTTACTATTTGATCTCTGACTTTCTTAATAAATATTAAATCCTGACTAAACTCTTATTTTGATGTAATCGTAGAATGTTGTAGCACAATGGAATATTTAGTTGAAAACAATGTATAGAAGAAAACTGGAGTTGATAAACAACTATGGTTCTATTATATACAAGTACAAAGAATCCACGAAAATGTCACCTTTGACCAAATTGTATTACTATCAATCTCAAAATTTGTTTCCTCAAGTGTTTTTTTTTTCTTTTTCGAACTATGAAATATCATTGCTTTCATTATACATATCTGCGTTTTTCATAAAGTTTGTATTTTCGAAAGCATCTAGAACTAATGTACATCAAGATACTATACTTGTGATTCTGGGAAATCATATTGTAGCAAAATTCACTTTCAAATATTTTGATATCACGCCTAATTTTGCATTAGGTTTTGTACAACTTTATATCGCCTATATAATGAAACTTGGGGTATTTCAAAGTTTGAGGGAAAGAATAGGGAATCACGTGCCAGTTGTATCTCTTGCATTTCAGTTATTATTTTCAGTAGTTTACTCGCTAGGGTCAATTGCATTTTGCACCCTTGTCATTTAACAGTTGTCCACCCTTAAAGTTGCACCTGTTACACCATTAGCTCCTTTGTTCGTCAAACTGCCGAGTTAATCAATATGTTCTTTATTAAGGGGAACTCAGTGGGCTTATATTTTGCTCACAAGGCGCTAGGTTGATGTTGAAGGGCCCTTCTTCAAGATAAGGTTTTCCTTGAAAAAAAAAATTATTATTTTTTGTCCATATATTATCTAGTAATCCATGTGTCATCAAACTAGATACCTTGTAAGTAAAAATGGGCCAGCTGAGTGCTAAGCAAAGGTTAACTTGACTAGTTTAATGGAGGGTTAATGTTGTAAGGATTCATAACTGTAGGGGTTGTTTTGTCAATTTTTAAAACACAAGGACCAACTGTCACTGACCTCAAACCAGAGGGTAATCAACACTAACTATTCAAGGGCATTACTGGTAAAATTTTTCAAAAATGTACAGTAAACCCTTTAGATATGCAGACTAATGATTAAATGAAGGATTAAACTTGACACATGATTTTAGACAACAAACATAATTCAAGAAAAAAGGTGCTGTAACTTTAACCAGAAAATAAATATCTCCTTCTTATTGGTTTTACTTTTGCTTTTGTTTGTGTTTATCTTTTTGGTTTTCTGAAGATGAGCATGTTATGATGCAGAAAGAGAAAAAGCCTGATGGTTCTTCTGTAAGTTTTGATAGTTCAGTTGAGAAAAGCAGGAAATCAAACTCTGGAAGTAAGAAGACCACCAAGGAGAAAGTAAAAGAGACAGTGCCAGGTTTAATTCTTTGAATTTACTTTTCAGAATAAAAGTAATAAAACTTGTGGCACAAGATGCCAGGATAACCCAACCTGACTGGTTGATGACTGTAAATATATTTTCTTAAGGTCCTTCAATCTCTCTCTCCATCCCCCTCTTTTTCTCTCATGTGGTTCGTAGCTGTTTTCTATGTTTTTTTTGATACCGCTGCGTTGACTTTTTGTATTACTTTGTTTAATGTTGTTGTCCAATTTTTATAATTCAGTGGTAGTTGTAGTTTAAAATCAATAACATGCTTCTTTTAGGAAGCTCTCCTTTTGAAAAGTCTATTCTGGTATTAGGCTTTTACACATACACACTCATATATTCGAATTTTAAATCTCTATGTTTGTACGCAGGTCATAACACAAGGATCATGAATCACCACCCTAAGAGATATGTTGCTCTGAAAGTCATGTATTTTGGGCAGAGGTACTTTTTACAACTAAGATGAATTTATTTTTTCTCCGAACATGGATTGGTATTTACCACCAGGCATTCCTTATCTTCTTCTATTTTATGTCAATTATATGTTGAAATCTTAGCTTTTGCCTTTCTTCTTAAGAAAGAATATAATTTTTCTCCTCTTTCTTCATTATTCATTTATGATGAATTAGGCAAGATTTCTAGAATAATAGTGCACGTCCAGTAGGCTAGAAAGAACAAAATACCCTTATAAAGTTCATGGGTTGTAGAAGGCCTTTTGAGCTCTATGCACTACATTACAGGTTTTATGGTTTTGCTTCAGAGGCACAAATGGATCCAACCATTGAGGTATTGTTTCTCATATTACTGCTCTTATTTTCTAACTTGTGCCTGAGTTTCATCCTATGCTCTGGAAAATATGCAGTCTGAAATTTTTAAAGCCCTTGAGAAGACAAGGCTTTTAGTTGGTGACAAGAAGGAATCACAATACTCAAGATGTGGTAGGACGGACAAGGGAGTATCTGCTGTTGGGCAAGTAAGTTGATACAAAATCTTTCTATTTGAGTTTTGGTGGTTGGTGATTATATAGTCGGAATAACTGTATACATATTTGTTGGGTATTCTTATGATTATTAGTTGTGCAGTCCTCAATAGTAGGTTAAACTGAACTATGCTGGAATCATCTTTTGAATCTCATGCCGTAATAGTTGAAAGATGCTAGAAGTAGATTTCCAAATGCTATCCTAGATAAAGTCAAGATTAAAGTGTGCATGTCGGGGGAATATATTAATAAATGACAATGATGCTAATTACTGATTTATTTATACATTCATGTAATTAACATTGTTGTCATTTATTAATGTATCAGTGACAATATTGGTAAAAGTTACAGAAATGATCAATTTTTCTTTTAAGAAATGCAACTGTTAATGCTAAACCAATCAATAATTCATCAATTAAGCCTGGAAACTTCACAAGATAATATATCTTGGATAAATGTATGACGTGTAAGGTGAAAACTAAAAACAGTGTGCACTACGGATATAGATATTATATATATATATATATATATGTATGTATGTATGTATGTATATGTATATGTATATTTGAAACTTGAATATTATGTGCAAGGTGGATTTTTTTTAATTATTAATAAATTTTAGCTAATACTGTCTCGCTTGCTATAAAAAGTCGAAGAAGGATGTTTTTGGACGTAGTATTCAAGTTTCAATGTCATGCATCAGCGGAACGATATTTTTTTTTTCGGACTTAATGTCGTGTATCAGAGATATACTATATTGCGTTTTTACAGGATTGGTTGGTTCAACATTTCCACGAGTTTCATCAAATTCCCATGTTTTAAAGAAATTTTTTTGATCATTTTTGAATTTCTGCCGCTTATCTGTAGATGGACTAATGGCAATATCGAAAGAATTACAGATGTCTATATTTTCAACCTTGCTTGATACTTTGTTTCATCATAAAAGGAAGGGCATAGAACCTTACTTGATACAGCTTTGATGCACCTATTTTTATTTCTTTTAAATATGATTTATTGAGAATATGGAAAATTTTTGATGCAGGTTATCGCTCTCTATTTACGATCAAACCTCAAGGAAACATGTGAGAATAATGAAGATTCCAACAAAATCATTTACAATGAGCAATATGGTTAGCGTGCTTTTTTTATTTTTGATAAGATATAAGAACTTTATGGAAAGGAAAAATGAAGTACAATAGAAGATGGCCAAGCAGTCCACATATGACTACAAAAAAGCATGTAGGGCAAACCAACTACAAACGCAAGACTAGAAAACGAACCATAAATGCAAAATTTCTTTCCCCGTATCAAGAAGAATAGAACCCAAATGATACTCTCTAAAGAGTTTAGTCAACGCCCAAGCAGAGGATAGATCTACATTTATCTCAAATAATGGACAGCTCCTCTGCCCTATTCTAGGATGATGTCCTGGATAGGATGGGGAGACTGTTTACATTAATTTAATGTTTAGATGAGGTTTTGATCAAAGATCGGAAAAAGCATGGCATAAGCCTAGTTCTGTTGGATCGGGGCTGCAGTGTGAACTCACAATTCATACGGCCATACAAATTAGTGGAAACTGCAAGGGAGCAAAATAATTTTTCATTCCTTTTATGAGCGGGAATGGGTCATAAGGCTATTCTGTATGCTAAACAAAGCCATACAACCTTATGGTAGCCTAGGTTCTACTTGGGAAAAGCGCAATAATACTGATAGAAAATAATTTACTTATTTGGTTATATGTAATCATGACTACTGTTGCTTGAAAAGGAAAAAGAACAAGAAAATAAACTGTATATACTTTGATGCAAGAATATTGGCTTATGGGCGGAGGATTGCTTTTAGAGGCATCATAGGAAACTTGATACGAGGAATGGCAAGATGAATGATTCCTGGTATTTGGTTGAACTGGTTCGCTCTCGAAATCAATCGTCTGGGTTTGAGTCTTCGTTACTGCGTACCACGTGCTAATGCCTAGATTCATTTGACATAGGTTTCAATCTTTAGCAGGCAAAAGTTGTTGAATGTTTTTTTGTAAAACTCAAATGGCATGGCCTTGATTTGGGAAAGTTTTGGTATCAACTGGTCTACGTAAGCAAAAAGTTTTTTCAGTGGAAAAAAGAAATAAAAAAGGATTCTAGTACTGTAGTTGAGATTTTGAAGCATAGATTTTATTGTGCTAAAATTTGAACCATATTAGATTTGTTTTGCTGGCCCCAGTTAAGATTTATGAGTACCATTTGAGTTTTAGATGAATTTCAACTAACCACATTCCTTTTCAATAACACATGCTCCTTTGTTTTGTTCATGCTTTTCTCAGAAGGTGAAATCGATTACGTGAGGGTGTTGAATCGGGCCCTTCCAGAGGATATTCGGGTTTTTGGCTGGTGTCCTGTTCCATTGGATTTCAATGCCAGGTTTGTCTACCTTCTATGAGATTTGCCATTATTTTGAGATGATAATGTTGTTGGAAACTATTCTGATTGTTTGCAAAATGGCATAGAATCATATTGTGTCCATGTTTGCTTTTTTTAAACATGAAAAGAACTAATCTTAAAAACATATTAAAAGGACAGTTTCTCTGTGGATTTTGGTCCTATTTATGGTGTTTCTTTACTGAAACTTGTGTATTTTCAAGCATTTAAAGATATGGAATGAATAAAATACCAGCAGGCAGTTACAACCCAGTTAAGTTTTCTTCAATTTCCCATGCCCCCTTTGAATTAATAGCCACAAAATGGACCTAGCAGTTAGCTAGAGGAGCGTGCTTCCCCTTGCATCCAAGTTGAAATTCCTCTCCCTGTAGTTTAGATTAATTTACTGTGTAATACCACTTGTATCAAAATAGACACAAAACGGATGTACACGTATTGATATTTACCAACAGTGTTTGGTATAGTGAACTTAGAAATTACTGGACAATGAAAATGGCATTGATTCTTAACCATAATCATTTACTAACAGTGTTTGGTATAGTGACCTTAGAAATTACTGGACAATGAAAATGGCATTGATTCTTAAGCATAATCAAATAAGGAGACTCTTAGCTCTCTTGGTTAAGTTTCTTTTGTTATGCCATAACTCAGGATTATCCATGTGTTTGTCAAATGGTATGAGTCTGGTTAAAGTTTCTGGGAGCTTCCTTTTGCATAAATGCTAGCAGTATACCGAAGTGTTCAATTATGTGCCAATTAAGTAGCAAACCTGGAATTCTGAGGGACGATTATTTGTAGCAATAAAATGGAATTTCTTAGTTAAAAAAGCGAAGTTCAGCTTATCAAATGTTCTTACAAGGTGTATTTCATTAAAATCTCCTTATTAGGTGTTCTAGGCCTTCTAATCTATTGTGTTTTACTTTTAGATGGTGGGTAACTGAAATTTTGTGGCCTGTCATGTGCTTTTATGAAGAGGGTGAACAAGTCTTGATTTGTTTCGCTTTAAGCTGTCATGCATTTTTCAACTGATTACCATGATTGTCATCATCAAAGTTTGGGAAGGATTTCAGTTCATATGTCTGAGGATAGCTGAGTTATGAACTTCATTATCTGTATAACTGCAAAATACAATATCCATTTTTAATCTCTGGTGCTGATATGGTTGAGGTTTTAAAACAGTTTATTGTATTCAGTAACCGTACTGACACTCTTTTTTGCAAGGTCGCTTTAATGAACTTATGCATGAAAGTAATTTGTTGCTTTCCTTTGTCAAATACAGGTTTAGCTGTTTAGGGAGGGAGTACTATTATTTATTTTGGGGACAAAATCTGAATCTCTTGGTACGTAGTTCTTCTCTTTTGGAATGTTTCGAATGCATTTTCGTGCTCCTAGATTGGAGTTAAGAGAATACAAACATGGTTTTCTCTGGTTCATGTTTAGCCAGGCTATGGAGATTGCTGGTAGGAAATTTGTTGGCGAACATGACTTCAGAAACTTTTGTAAAATGGATGCACTAAATGTACACAACTATAGGCGGAAGATCACTTCATTTGCTGTCTCTCCTTGTGATGTGAGGTTGACATGGGTAGATAATTTTTCTGACCCTTTTCTCCCTTTTATTTTCTCGTTTTTAAATTTAGTTGATTTGCATTACCCTAATTGCTTAATTTTGAAATAACTGAGATATGCGCAAGTATCATGTTCACCAAGTTCTGTGAACGGTGAATACTTCATTTTTCTCCTCGGTTGCCTACTTTTGCTTAATTTTGGTTTTTATGCATGAAAATGTGAGTGCAGACTGTACTTGAAAAAAGAAAATATTTGTATATAATTCCAAGTCAATTGCCATTTATACCTGATCGTGGCACTCAAACTTGTAGTGTGTTTTCTTGTATTAGTTGTCATTTCCAGAAAAAACTTCGTCTCTTTTTGTTTCTGCGAATCTTTTTTTTTTTCCGACTTTTTTGTCTACTACTTTTGGCATCATCTTTTCAATGCATAGTTCACCATCTGATTTTATCAACATGCCAAAATGAAGAGTTTTGTGTAGAGATTTTCCTGAAGGGATTGTCGTGAGCTTTGGTTTATAATATTGCATTTATTTTCAGGTTTGATGAGAACCAGCTTTGGGCAATTAAGATTAAAGGTAGTGCTTTCCTCTGGCACCAGGTCAGATGCATGGTTGCTGTGCTGTTCTTGATCGGCCAAGGTCATGAATCTCCTTATGTGAGTATCAAATGTCGTTTTGATAGATTGATTGCTGGAGTTTGGGTTATGCTTGTTTTAAGTGTTAAGAAATGCAAAAGAAAAACATAGCATCTCAAAATTATCCGTTTTTTGTAACTCTTAAAACCATCATACTGGTGTGCACATAAGTCTGAGGTGTAGCCAAAATCGCTGTAAATGCGAACATTCTACCAGTGAAGGTAACAGTAATCTGGATATTATTTCACACATGCGAATGATTGCATCTAGCCAGATGCCTCTTCCTAACATCTGCTTTCTGAATTCCCCTAATATACTACTCCAAAGATTTCCGTGAAAGCTAAAAGAAAAATATTCAGCTAGGACCATTTTAAAGCAACACGGTATGCTGTACCTGTTTCTTTGCTATAATTTGACTGTTTGACAATCGAGGTGATACTGTTGAGGATTTTCTGTTCATAATAAAGATTGTTTAAACAAAAACCATGCCCACAATTGGAGTTTGTTTTGGAAGTTTCAGTGATATGGAAACCACTAAGATTGACCCGTAGCCTGGGTTTAACCGCCAATGGCAGCATCTTCCTTTTGCTTTGAGGACACCTAGGCTTGAAATGCCCTCTAATTAAGTTTTCGCTTTTGTTACATGAAAGTAACTAAGATTTAAGTATTTTAATTTGTAGGTGGTTGATGCATTACTGGATACGAGCAGAACCTCAAGAAAACCTCAATACACCATGGCCCCAGAGATCCCATTGGTTCTTCAGTCCTGTGAATTTGAGGGTCTCAAGTTCACTTGTTCTTCAGGTACTCATATGGTTGCTGAACTATAAACAGCCCATGCTATGTCTCTATAACTTCTGAATGTGTGTTTTTCACGTGTTCCTCTAGATGCTGGGCAAGCGTTGCGTGTACACTTGGCGAAAGAATGCCAAAGTTATCATCTCCAAGCTGCAATCTTCCACGAGGCTCTGCAGAGCTGTTTGCCAATAGAAAAAGGTGCTGAAAGTAATGTTCCTCATATATTTCAGTTGAATACTATTAACGTTTGCTGTATACTTATTGCCTATTTCTGGGACCACCTTTGTTTTCTCAGATCAAAGTTCCTTGGAAAATAGAACAATCAAGAAGAAATGTGCCCATGTCCCTCTAGTGTCGCGGCCAACTGAGCGTAAGTGCTACCGTCTCTTTGTAAACTGCATAGAACCGATTATTACGAAAAAAGTGGAACGTTGTGCAGGTGACATCCTCATTAAATAGTTGAAAAATGTTAGGATATACTCTATGGTGGCTTGCTTTATGTTATACAAAATATAAAATGTGCTTTCAAGAGTGTCTAGCTTGCATTTTGTTCTCTGTGACAAGATTATCATGATTTCCTTCACCCCGTACAAAAATAAATCAATAAAAATAAACCACCACATCAAAATGGATTGTCTTTGTGGTTGAGGCTGTTCGGGGAAGCTCGTTTAAGTTAGGTGCTCCGGTCTCATGTGCTGCTTTGTTGTGTGAGAGGTATCCGTTTTCTGAGGGAAAAGGGAATGGTGCTGGGAGGCGTTTGGTGATGGCTGTTTTTTTGTGTAGCTTGGGTGGAAAGAAATAGAAAGATATTGTACTTTAGAGTGAGGGAGGTTGGTGATTTTGGGAGATAGTCCGATTTTGGGTACCTTTTGAGCATCGGTATCTCCAGAATTTAGGGCATATTCTGTATCGATTAACCCGCGTTATCTTAGTATTGATATAAATTTTTTGCATCCAGTAGTAGTATTAGTCCTTGCTAGCATTATTCTCTGTTTGCAGTTGTTTGTGTACTTGCTAGCATTAGTAATATTTTGTAACTTCACTCGTCAAATTATAACGCTTCCTCAATTGATTGCAGCATCGTATGACGAGAGACGTGCCAAATTAAACTCCAAGGCGTAGAGACTGAATAGCTTAATGATATTGTTATCTTGGAGATTAACAAACTAGACCTTATTCTGGGATTTATATTAGCATGTTGTATTAGTAAATTAATTTTTTCGTTACAAAATGTTGTTCAACGATTTTCTTATCGATGTATAATTTCTCACAATCGTTTTTTTTTTTTTCTTTTTTTTTCTTTTTCTGTTATCGTAAAACTGAAAACTTGTTTGATAATAGTTTTCAAAATGTAGACAACAAATATTGAAATGTAAGAATCCTAAGCTTTTGCTTCTTCACTTTTGTAGCCTAGGAAAAGGTTAAAAGCACATGGACAAAGAGTGTAGAGTGTGTAGACCTCACAAACCCCCAATCATTTTACCAACTACTTGGGGCTGCTTCTGCGTCTGGGTGCGGTTCACATGCCATCCTCAACTCTTTACACGGGCATTTTTTATTTTGGATATATTCATGTTTAGTTTACGTTTGTAAATAAATAGTTAATTACTTTTCTATCATTAGATTACTCAATATTGCATTCAAAAATTTATTATGAATTAGTCATGCGGAGTAATTCACTAATTAAAATATCATAGTGGAAATTAAAAGTGCAAATCGCTCATTGAAATCTCAAATTTGAGTTACATGTAATATTTCTCCTTTTATGCATCTCAAAGTTAAAACTAATATATGGCTAATATATGAGTTTAGATTCTAAACACTGCTGCACATATTCCAATTGTTAAATCTCAAATTCAATGTTTTCTCTCTCAATTTGGGACTCGAGTGTTTTGTCCTTTACTAAACATATCAAAACTCAAATTATGCATGGGAGAAAACAATTAAACCCAAACCGTTCTAGATTCAAATATAAGAATTACTTTTTTTTTTATTTTATCAAACGGTAGATTTTGTTAGATTAGATGTTAAATTAGCCACCGAAGAAATTCAAACTCATGCTGTCATACAGGGTTCAACTTCTTTTCACTAATATGGTAAAGACACTTGCAAAATTACTTAGTTTTAAAAGTAAAATTTTAAATAAAAAAAAGATGCCATACAAAATAAGAAAAACGTCTTAAATTCGAATTTCATCGGGTTGAAAAATAAAAAAAAATAAAAAATTCAGTGCGTGAGAGAGAGATTTGGAGAGGGAAACTCGGGTCAAACGAAACAAGGCGCCTCTTTTCTTTTTGCTTCGCTTCCCTGGAGTTTCATCAACCCGAACAAAAAAACAAACAAAAGGAAAAGAAAAGGAAAAGGAAAGAGGAAAAATGGAAGCGGC
>JADOBS010300979.1:0-11407 GCA_015708375.1 Cydonia oblonga
AAAAAAAAAAACGGAAATTATAATTAATGATTTAATGTAATTTTTCAAAATGTAGCCGGTAGCTACTTCTCTACCGGGTGCTTTCTTTCGATTTTTTTCATTTCAAATTATTTTACTATTTTGCCCCTTCTTCTTTACTCTGCCATGCGTCTGTGCTGAAGGTAAGATGGGGCATTTTTTGGTATTATGAATGTTTCACTGTTTTTCCCTTCTGGCTTTATACATATAGAGATTTAAGACATTTAATTATTGTTCTAAATTTGTTATATTATTACTATTTTTTACATTTCTTCTGAAACATCTCATTTATTATTGTTTCCTTGTCTTCTTCATATTTCCGACTCCCCTGTGCAACACCTCCACCCACTTCAGTCATCAGTTTTTCAAAACCAATATTAATACTTATTGTTTAATATGTGGTTGTCTTACTTATATACTACGGGTAAAATTCAGTTTCTCTATACATATATTTCTTTGGATGCAATCTTCTTTTATTGGTTAAATTTCATTGTACCTATTTCTATGTACCCATATACCTACATATCATTATATGTATACTGTTTTTCGTTGTAAAATGTACCTATTTGTTAGTAGATCACTTTTGGTACATTTTTATCCATCTTTCATGAGGATTATAGGTAGCTTACACATATTTTTATGGGCAATATATTGTTGGAATGTATATGGGTATACTCTTTTTCGTTAATTTGAGGATGTATTTGTGTGGAGTTTGTTATTAGGTTCATTCTTTTTTTTTTCTTTTTTTTTTGTAGTATTTATCTATGTTTTTGGGTTTGAAGAATCTATCTATGTTTTGTAGTACACTATTTTTTCGTTGATTTGTTGAATGTACGCACAATCATATATATATATACACACACACACACATTATTGTTCTGATTTTTATATGCACATAGTTTGGTAGACCATTATCTTGTATTGACTTTTTAAGTTTTTCACCTGCCTTCTTCCTAGCCTAGTGGTTAATTGGGCTAGCATGATTTTTGCAGGTTCTGGGTTCTGAGGCTGTTATTAAAGATGGTGATGATTTTAAAGTATCTAATTTAACTTTAATATTTTAAATCTCACATATGATGTGTTTTATTTAAATTTTTTTATAAATATAGGTAACTGCAAATTATAATTGTTAAATTAAAAATAAAATTGGTGACATGGAAATATATTTAATACTGAATGGCCAACTTAGAGTTACCTTTAATCATAATCTTTTTATAGCCCTTCCTCTCAGCAAAAAGAAAGCCCTCTCTGAGAGCCCTAGCCTCCACTTCAGAAATAGTGGCACCATCCAGATTTAAAGCTCCACCTCCAATAATCTGCCCATTATGATTCCTTAAGACAAATCCCTCTGCCGCCTTGTCCTCAGCCACATAACCATCAAAATTTAACTTAACAAAACCCTTATCCGGCGGATGCCATTTAACAATTGTGGAAGTGTCATCAATATTTTACCATTGGCTTTAAGATATCGCTCGCCCTTATATATAGCCAATAACTTAGATCTTACTGGGGATGGCCAAAACATTTATGAACACCATATTATTACGGTCATTCCAAATTTGCCAACAAATGAGCAAACACAAGCTCAAATCACCAGGAACTTCCTTATCAACATGCCTTAAAGAATTTAACTAGTCTATTGATGAGTTGAAGTTAGCATTAGTGAAATTGTATGCCTTAATTGAAGTTAGCATTAGTGACGCCACAATTAAAAATAAATGCATTTGGTCCTCGTCTATGGAATTACGAAAAGGACACATCTTATCACTATTAATTACAATATGACTTAATCTTTTTTCTAGTTTGAAGTCTATCATGAATGAACAACCACGCAAACATCTTAATTTAAGGAGGAATATTAAGTTTCCACATCTTATTAATTAACTTATGCTTTGTAAATTGAGTCAACGTCCCTTTTTGGATCCAAGTAGCTGATTTAAACAGAGAACTTACCATTTGTATTTGGATCCCAAACTAGCACATCTTTGTAATCCTGCAAGGGAATTGTAATATTGCAAATTTTCCTCACAATTTCATTACTAACCACTTGCGAAAGCTTTCTCCTATCCCAACAATAATTATCAATAAATTCATTAACTTTCAAATCCCAATTAATGTTTTGGTTGTCAATATTGGGTAAAAGATGGAACAACAGGGTAAGGAAAAACCCAATTATGGGACCAGAACAAAATGTCCTTACCATTACCTAGTCTCCATCTCATACCCTTAAGAATAACATCCCTACTTGTCAAGATACCTTTCCAAGCAAAAGAATGATTTTGTCTAATTTTATTATCTAGAAAATTTTCCTTTCTAAGGTACTTACTTTTTACTAACTTCACCCACCAGTTATCCTCCTTAGTCATTACCTTCCAACCCAACTTAGCGAGACAAGTATTATTAAAATGATCAAGTCTTCTAACTCCCAAACCTCCCATTTTCTTAGGAGCATAGACCGAATCCTAAGCCACTGGAAAGATTTTCTTGTCCCTACCCCAGAAAAAATCCCTACACTCTTTATTAAGCTTATTGACAATCTTGTTAGGACACTTAACATAAGACATAACATGATTAGGCATACCCATTAGATTAGAGTTAATTAAAGTAAGCCTCCCCGCTCTCGTAATAGTGCTTGCTTTCCAACCAACTAATTTTTGCTTAACCCTCTTAAGTAACTCATTACCATTAACTTGGTATTTCCAAAAAACAATATTATGAATTCCTAGATACTTACCAATAGTAGTTTTATGTTGAATATGTAAAATATTAACAATATCAATTCTAGTTGGAGAAGTGGTATTCTTGGAAATATACAAGGATGACTTATGAAAGTTTATTTGTTGGCCCGTTTGTCACAGCCCGTCCCAGATTTTTATTTTCGATGGTGTGAAATGTCTAAATTACCCTTGAGAGTTTTGTGGTGTGTGATGAGTACTTAGTTTTGGATGTGGATTAAGTATACTAAGTCCTACTATTTGGACCTAAATTGAACTAAAGGACTTAGACTTGTTTTTGTTTTGTTTGGTTGGTAACCAAACTAGGACCACACATATACCCATCCCTTTCCCCGTGCACTTTCTCTCTCCTCTCTCTTAGATTTTTCTGAAAATCTGTACAATTGTACGGATGAACTTCGAAACTAACCATACACGCACAGATCAACGTCAAGAAGGTAAGATTCAAATTCCTTGCAAGTTTCTGAGTTCATATATGCCATTTTTAGATCGTGAAACCCTCGAAACCCCTTGAAACCATAACCCCCGATTTGAGTATTGTTCATGTGGTCATAATTATGGATGTTTCAGGAGATTTTAAGCTTATAGGGAGCTTTAGGATGTTCTTACGAGGCTCGGAAAAGAAAAACCAAGTAATTTGGACATCCGGAAGTCGAGTTAGACGAGTTTCAAGTTTAGGCCGGATTATTGAAGCTTCTCCAGCGAGATTTTGTGGATTTCAAGGCTTGAAATTGGTAAGGTTGTATTCTAATTGTTGTAAGCTTCATTTTGGAACAAATTTAAGGTAATTTGGTTAAGAAATGACTGAGATATCAAGGTTTTTCAAAATTCCAGTTTTCTGGTAACGACGACAGTCACCGAAGTCGAAGGAAGAAGATGAGCGAATATTCCGTCAAAGTTGACGGAATATTCCTAACGGAGACTAACGGCGTCAGGTAATTTAATGGCATATTCCTTTATTTTAACGGAATATTCCTTACGGCGTTAGTGAATTCCGTCCACTGTGCCTACGCGTGGCTGCGCGTTTGGCGATGCCTTGGTCGGCGCGTAAGGGCGTTTGGGTGGTCAGAATTTTTTTCTAAAAATATGGGGATGTTCGTGAGGTTGTGTAGGTCATGGTGGTATAGTTATTAGCTAGTTTTATTTATGTGCTTTAAATAATATTTATTTAGTTATTTCGCATATAGGTGAGACATACCCTCACGACGAGCGCAATCAATCGAGGCTAGAGGGCTACGACCCTTCTACTTATCAGTGAGTGGGCTTTTGGTTTTCAATAAATACTTATATACTTGATGTTTTTCCTAGAAAATGAATTTGAATGATTATGTGATATGAAATGCCATGCAAAGCATCTACCTATTTTATTCATGCATTAGTAGTTGCATATAATTGTGATTGGTGTTGTGGACGCACAAGTAAGTATCAGGTGAGTTGTAGAATGGTTATGTGAAATTATGATTATGAGAGATGTGTTGAGAGCTCATAAACCTACACCCCGGTGTTAGTGCTCCCGCCATGGTTAGGGCACAGTCTTTCACGTGATGTTCACCTCCCGCACCATATGCTCACCTTGGATCCAAGTTAGGTGCACAGGCTTGTCGTACAGACCACTATAGGTGGTTTTGACTCATAGGTGACCCGCAATCATTTGCATAGTCTTCACATGATTGTAGCACTATATCATAATTATTTTATACCCAGGCTTATCGTACAGACCACTAGGGGTGGTCCGACTCGTGTGCAGGATATATTATGATGTGATGTGTTTGAGATTGATTATGAGCTATAGATTTAGCCGTACAGGCCACTTAAGGTGGATCCGGATGACATGTTAATTATCATGAATTTGTTTCACCTGAGTTATTTATGCGGTTATGATGAGATATATTTGGCATGGCATACTTCACATATCATTATTGCTAAGCATGGTTTTAAGATATGTATATATATATATTATATTTTCTAGGAAAGTATACAGGTTTTACAGTGAGGGGTTAGAACTTTTGAGAAATGAATGATTTTGAAAAGCTTTGTTTTTGCCCACTCACATTTTTTTGTTTTACAGTGGAGCTAGTTCTAGTTCTTCCAGCGGAGGTTTTAGTGCCACTGGTCAGATGAGAGGTGGTAAATTTATAGGGGGTCCTAGATTCCAGAGACAGAAAGATTCTAGTAGAAGAAGTGCACCTTTGTGTCGCAGTTGTAATAACAGGCATTTTGGAGAGTGTAGGCGGGGCAACAGTGGATGTTTTACATGTGGGCAAATGAGACATAGAGCTATAAATTGTCCCCAGAGTCAGCAGAGGCCCTTGCAGCCTTCTATACCACCACCAGCACCGATCCAGCAGGCTTCTGGATTTAGTGGTTATGGTCAGATGGGTCGAGGTAGTGCTTATCATTATCAGGGTGATGTCGCTCCTTATGCTTCAGGGCAATATCAGTATTCGCAAGATCGTTATTACCAGAGTGGGTATTTTCAGTATCCTGGAGGGTATACACCGTATCCTTCCATTCCAGCAGGTGGATCTTAGTGGTATCAGGGAGGATAGCCCCAACAGGTAGAGATTGCTTCTAGTAGTGCAGGATTGTCAAGGTAGTCTGGTCAGCCTAGTTAGCCTAGTCAGGGGCGAGGTGTGCATGGGCGAAGTAATCAAACTAGTAGAGGTCGTGGTGGACGACAACAAGCCCAAGGCTGTATTAACAACATCACACTTCAAGATGCTCATAATCATCCTGACGATTATGGGTACGTTAAATATTCTTGGTCACTTTGCTAGAGTTTTGATTGATTATGGTGCTACACATTTTCTAATTTCTCATACATTTGCTCAAATGACACAACCTCATCCTACACCTCTAGGATATGATTTAGAGTTTGCTATGCTTAGATGGGAGAGATGTTATGTTGATTGTGTTTATCCAGGGTGTCCAGTGATGATAGAGGATGTAGTTATGCCAGCTAATCTTATCCCGTTAGATATTGTTGATTTTGATGTGATTTTGGGCACATATTGGTTGCATTATAATTGTGCCAATATAGATTGTTACGGAAAATTAGTTACCTTCCATCGTCATGGATTATCTGAAGTTACTTTTGTGGGTGAGAAGAGTGGGGTGAGGCATGGTGTTATTTCTGCTGTGAGAGCAAAAATATTGTTAAGCAAAGGTTGCCAGGGATATCTACCTCATGTGGTGTTAAATGATGTTGCTCCTAGTAGTGTCGAGGAGGTTGGAGTAGTCAGGCATTTTCCTGATATGTTTCCTGATGATTTACCTAGTTTGTCGCCAGATAGAGATGTAGAGTTCACTATTGATTTGCCTTCAGGTACGGATCCTATATCTTTGACTCCACATAGAATGGCTCCTACTAAGTTGAGGGAATTGAAAATTCAGCTGTAGGAATTAGTTGATATAGGTTTTATTCAACCTAGAACTTCACCTTGGGGAGCTCCAGTCTTGTTTGTGAGAAAAAAAGACGGGACCTTGAGATTATGCATTGATTATAGGCAATTAAATCGAGTAACGATTAAAAACCGTTATCCATTGCCACGTATAGATGATTTGTTTGATCAACTTCGAGGTGCCTGTGTGTTCTCTAAAATTGATTTGAGGTATAGGTATTACCAGTTGAAGATTAGAAGTGAAGATGTCCCTAAAACAGCTTTTAGGATGCGATATGGGCATTATGAGTTTATGGTAATGCCATTTGGGTTAACTAATGCGCCTGCTGCTTTCATGGATTTGATGAATCAAGTATTCCAACCATATATAAACAGGTTTGTCATTGTTTTCATTAATGATATTTTGGTATACTCTAAGTCTAAATCAGAGCATATTGGACATCTTACATTGGTATTGAAAATAATAAGGGAACATCGATTATATGCTAAGTTTAGCAAATACCAATTTTGGTTGGAACGAGTGGCATTTTGACATGTGATATCTGCTCAAGGGATTCAAGTGGATCCTCAAAAAGTTGAAGCTGTGGAGAATTGGGAGCAACCACGAACTGTCACTGAGGTACAGAGTTTTCTTGGATCCTTACAGACGGTTTGTTAAGGATTTTTCAATCATTGCTTTTCCATTAACAAGATTGACTAGAAAAGAAGTTAAATATGAGTGGGATGATAATTGTGAGCAAAATTTTCAGCAGTTGAAGTATTTTCTCACTCATGCACTTGTTTTAGCACTCCCTGATGATAGTGGTAATTTTGAAGTCTACAGTGATGCTTCTTTGAATGGCTTGGGTTGTGTATTGATGCAACATGGTAGGGTGATTGCTTATGCTTCACGACAATTGAAGCCACATGAGATGAATTACCCTACTCATGATCTAGAATTAACAGCTATCATCTTTGCTTTGAAGATTTGGAGACATTATCTCTATGGTGAGAAATGTAAGATTTATACAGATCATAAGAGTCTTCAATATTTTTTTACTCAGAGGGATCTTAATCTTCGTCAACGGAGATGGATTGAGTTGCTTAGTGATTATGATTGCACGATTGAGTATCACCCTGGTCGTGCAAATATGGTCGCTGATGTACTAAGTAGAAAGACTCCAGTGAGAATTAATGCCATTTATGCTTGTCATGTTCCTTTTCTTGCTGATTTGAGATCTACTAGAGTGAAGTTAGGGGTGGAAGATCGAGAATAAGCCTTGCTTGCTAATTTTCAAGTTAGGCCAATTTTAGTGGATCGTGTGCTCGAACTTCAGATGGATGATGAAGAGACCCAAGAAATAATTCAAGCAAGGAATGAAGGTAAAAAGAAAGACTTCAGAGTTAGAGAATCAGATGACATGCTTATGCAAGAAGGAAGAATGTTTGTACCAAATAATATGGAATTAAAGAAAGCAACTTTGGATGAAGCGCATTGTTCATCTTATGCAATGCATCCAGGAGGTACTAAAATGTATCATACTATTAGACCATTTTATTATTGGCTGGGTATGAAAAGAGAAATTGCTGAATATGTGATCAGGTGTGTCATTTGTCGACAAGTTAAAGCAGAGAGAAAGAAGCCTTTCGAGTTGATGTAGCCACTTCCCGTTCCACAGTGGACATGGGAAAATATTATGATGGATTTTGTGTACAAGCTTCCTCGTACACTGAATGGTTATGATGGCATTTGGATGATTGTTGATCGGCTTACTAAGTCTGCACATTTTATTCCAGTGAGAGAAAAGTATTCTTTAAGCAAATTGGCAGAATTGTTTATATCGAAGATTGTGAAGTATCATGAAGTTCCAATTAGTATTATCTCGGTTCATGATCCTAGATTTACTTCTAACTTCTGGGTAGCATTCCAGGAAGCTCTTGGTTCGAGATTACTTTACATTACAACATATCTTCCTCAAACAGACGGGCAGTCAGAGAGGACGATTCAGACATTAGAGGATATGTTGAGATCTTCGGTACTACAGTTTGGTGACGTTTGGCATAAGCTTTTAGACTTGATGGAATTTGCCTATAGCAACAACTTTCATTCGAGTATTGGTATGTCACCATTTGAGGCTCTTTATGGCAAATCTTGTCGTATACCCCTATGTTGGTCAGAGGTTGGTGAGAGAGTTTTGGTGGGCCCAGAGATTGTGGACGAGACTACTCAAAATGTTCAGGTAATTAAGTCTAACCTAAAAGCGGCCTAGGATCGATAGAAGAGCTTAGCGGACAAACATGCCACTGACCGGGTGTATAAAGTAGGTGATTGGGTGTTTTTGAAGCTATCACCATGGATAGGTGTTGTACGGTTTGGAAAGAAAGGCAAGCTAAGTCCTAGGTACATAGGACCATATTTGATCACTGAAAGAGTTGGTGAAGTTGCTTACAGACTTGAGTTGCCTCCAGAGTTGTCTAAAGTGCATAATGTGTTCCATGTTTCGATGCTTCGACACTATGTTTCAGATCCTTTGCATGTGATTCCTCCTCAACCTTTGGAGATTAATCCAGATTTGAGTTATGATGAGAAACCAGTGACTATTTTGGATTGGAAAGATAAGGAGCTGAGGAATAAGACAATGCATTTGGTGAAAGTTTTGTGGAGAAATCACTCAGTATACTTGGGAGACAGAGGACCGGATGAGAGAAATGTATCCACGCCTATTTTATGATTATTAGTGGATTGTATTTATTGTGAAAATTTTGAGGAAGAAATTTTATAAGGTGGGTAGATTGTCACAGCTCGTCCCAGATTTTTATTTCGATGGTGTGAAATGTCTAAATTACCCTTGAGAGTTTTGTGGTGTATGATGAGTACTTAGTTTTGGATGTGGACTAAGTATACTAAGTCCTACTATTTGGACCTAAATTGAACTAAAGGACTTAGACTTGTTTTTGTTTTGTTTGGTTGGTAACCAAACTAGGACCACATACACAAACCCATCCCTTTCCCCGTGCACTTTCTCTCTCTATTCTCTCAAATTTTTCTAAAAATCCGTACAATTGTACGGATGAACTTTGAAACCAACCATACACGCATGGATTGACGTAAAGAAGGTAAGATTCGAATTCCTTGCAAGTTTTTGAGTTCATATATGCCATTTTTAGATCGTGAAACCCTCAAAACCCCTCGAAACCATAGCCCCCGATTTGAGTACTGTTCATGTGGTCATAATTATGGATGTTTCAGGAGATTTTAAGCTTATAGGGAGCTTTAGGACGTTCTTACGAAGCTCGGAGAAGAAAAACCAAGTAATTTGGATGTCCGGAAGTCGAGTTAGACGAGTTTCAAGTTTAGGCCGGATTATCGAAGCTTCTCCGGTGAGATTTTGTGGATTTCAAGGCTTGAAATTGGTAATGTTGTGTTCTAATTGTTGTAAGCTTCATTTTGGGACAAATTTGAGGTAATTTCGTTAAGAAATGACTGAGATATCACGGTTTTTTGAAATTCCAGTTTTCCGGCGATGGCGACGGTCACCGGAGTCGAAGGAAGAAGACGAGCGAATATTTCGTCAAAGTTGACGGAATATTCCTAACGAAAACTAATGGCGTTAGGTAATTTAACGACATATTCCTTTATTTTAACTGACTATTCCTTACAGCGTTAGTGAATTCCGTCCACTGTGCCTGCGCGTAGCCGCGCGTCTGGCCGTGCCTTGGCCGGCGTTTGAGGGCGCTTGGGGGTCGGAAAATTTTTCTTAAAATATGGGGATGTTCGTGAGGTTGTGTAGGTCATGGTGGTATATTTATTTACCCCAATTGAGCATTGTATGAGAAGTTGTTAGCTAGTTTTGTTTATGTGCTTTAAATAATGTTTACTTAGTTATTTCTCATATAGGTGAGACCTATCCTCAGGACGAGCGCAATCAATCGAGGCTAGGGGGCTACGACCCTTCTATTTATCAGTGAGTGGGCTTTTGGTTTTCAATATATTCCTATATACTTGATGTTTTTCCCAGAAAATGAATTTGAATGATTATGTGATATGAAATGCCATGCAAAACATCTACCTATTTTATTCATGCATTAGTAGTTGCATATAATAGTGATTGGTGCTGTGGACGTACAGGTAAGTATCAGGTGAGTTCTAGAATGGTTGTGTAAAATTATGATTATGAGAGATGTGTTGAGAGCTTATAAACCTGCATCCCGGTGTTTGTGCTCCCTCCATGGTTAGGGCACAGTCTTTCACATGATGTTCACCTCCCGCACCATTTGCTCACCTTGGATCCAAGTTAGGTGCACAGGCTTGTCGTACAGACCACTATAGGTGGTTCTGACTCGTAGGTGACCCGCAATCATTTGCATAGTCTTCATGTGATTGTAGCATTAGAGCATAATTATTTTACACCCAGGCTTGTCGTACAGACCACTAGAGGTGGTTCCGTCTCGTGTGCAGGATATATTATGATGTGATATGTTTGAGATTGATTATGAGTTATAGATTCAGCCGTATAGGCCACTTAAGGTGGATCTGGATGACATGTTCATTATCATGAATTTGTTTCACCTAAGTTATTTATGCGGTTATGATGAGATATATTTGGCATGACATACTTCACATATCATTATTGCTGAGCATGGTTTTAAGATATGTATATATATATTATATATTTTCTGGGAAAGTATACAGGTTTTACAGCGAGGGGTTAGAACTTTTGAGAAATGAATGATTTTGAAAAGCTTTGTTTTTGCCCACTCACACTTTTTTTTGTTTTGCGCCCCTCGAGGTTTTAAGTGAGATTGATCGTTGGTGGATCACGAGGACTTGACGGAGGCTCTGACAAATTTTCACCTATGTAGGTTTCACCCTTGTGGTGTTGTAATCTAGTATTCATCTTGCTTGACTGCACCTAGACTTTTAAGGCTTTGTTGTGTATTCTGACTTAAACTTGCACTAGCACCTTATCTTAGCTAGTACTTCTGGTGATTTGGTTTTTATTTATTCATATTTCCCTATATCTTTAATGCTTCCGCACTGTGCACATGGTTATTTCACCCTCACATGACGGCCAGCACGCCCTGATTTAGGTCAGGGTTTGTCACCGCCGCTTTAGAAAACATATTAACGATTTGAAGAGTATTCCTCGCATCCCTCGGTGTGGCCTTAACAAACAGGAGACAATCATCAGCAAGCACGAGATTTGAGATTTTAAATCGTCTAGGTGAGGACAAAATACCAATATGAGAGTTCAGATTATTTGTTAGGGTATT
>JADOBS010300980.1:0-11410 GCA_015708375.1 Cydonia oblonga
AAAGTAAAGGTGAGGGAAACAAGGAAAAGTAAAGGTGAGGGAAACATGGAAAAGTAAAGGTCACTTTCTGTCATCATACACCCATCACTTTCTGTCACCATACACCCATCACTTTCTTCCAATAGAAGAACAAAAGGAATTTTTCAAAGAATTTCAGTGACTGCAAAACATGGCATCAACACTAAGATTTCATTCATTGTTTTTTTTTTTTTTTTCCAATAACATTCTTCCTACTTATCTGTAGGTATTGCAGATAGTACAAGTCCTACAAATGGACAGCTGGATATATGAATCACAGCCCTACACTAGTTCTAATCCTAGCCTTACATCTGTTCTTTGAAAAACTAGAATCCTATGCTTCATTCCTTCACAAACTAGCCGTTACAGCTTTTAAGTTCCTTTTGGTCCTGCCTTTGAACCTTCAAGTCTGCGATATAGCTTACATTTCAACAACATAAACTAATCTGGCAAATTCGTTTCATTGCTCTTATGTTAGAATCTCCGAAAAACTTTCAAAATACAAAGCAATGTATGTATTGAAGAAAGTTGAAGTTCCACCATAAATCAATTGGCAATATGGTGAGTAGCGCAACTTATTTATAAACTCATGCAAAGTCCCTCATCTCATCAATGTGGAATTCATTCTCAACACGCCTCCTCATATGTGGTGAATTTTCAAGTCTAACACGTGGACAACACAATGGAGTGACATGGGGCATGTGTACGGCCATTTGAATTCACATTTGGGACAACCTACTTATACCATTATGAAAGTTGAGGTTCCACCATAAAACTAATTGGTAATATGGGGAGTAGCCAAACTTACTATAAGCCCATGTCCCATCAATGTAAGATTCATTCTGACTAGCATACGATAATTTCATCCCATTACGGCCACAACGCTATTGGTCCGTGTGATAGAGGCCGTTGAATTTTAATATTTTTCCTACATATTACTATTGGATTATAGTAGTAATTATCTTAGATGACAACAAAATCGAGAAGTTTGTTCCATAATAAGATAGACGTTGGCTTCTTTTAATGATCTGCGGAGGTGGATAATGATATTTCATTATCTTGTAGTCTAGTAAAAAAAATTAATACTGCAAGTACTGTTCACTTTCAACAAAAAACTATATTTTTACTTTTTCCTGGTACTATTTACTGCATCTTTATTTATCATTTTTCATTAAATCTATAGTTTTTTTTTTTGAACTTTTCGTTAGTTTTCCTAAAAAAATAATGTCATTAAAAAAGGGTGGAAAGGATTAACGTGATGCAAAAAATGGAAAGGATTGTCATGAAACAATCATATCCTAAAGTCCAATTGGATGAAAGGATTATCATGCATGAGCGTGATCTTCATTAGCAAGGGGTTGGTTGATGAAGAGTCATAATTTTGTGGTGATGAGCCATATTAGCATGCGATGGTACTGATTGTGGAGCAAAAAATAATCAAGAAATTTATGGAGGCAACACGTGGATTTTTAGATGAAAATGACAAAATTACCCTTAAAGCACACCTCAATTCCCACGCGCATGCAATGGACAATAACGGCTCAATCAAGGAAGAGTCAAAGATGATTAAAATGGTATTTATTCAAATCTCTCTCATCACTCCTCATCAAATCCCCACTCAAAAGGTAACTCCTAATTATTCTATTTAAATTAGGATTGATTGCCTAGATTAATTGCAAGATATTATTTCTCATAATATCTTGCAATTAAATCCCTAATTCCACCAAAAGTGGCCGGATCCTATTCTCCAAATAGGGCTGGCCACACCCTTATAAATAGTCCAATTTCCCCACTAAAATGCTGAGTTCATTATCTTTCTAAAATTTTCTAAACACATTCTCTCTTAAATTCTAACTTTGGCATCAGAGATTCTTCAACCAAAGCCCCCCCGCCCCTCCCATTCATCGTGGGCACGTGAGGCTTTTGGCCTTAATCTTAGGTGTTATTATTTTGCAGATGCATTTTCGTCAAAGGAGAAGACAACGGAAATTTGCATCCACATTGATGGTATAGCACGTTCAGTGGTAATTAGGATGAAGATGGTTTTGATTTATCATCAAAAGGTGACACGTTCAAGCATATTAATCCTATAAATACAAAGAGAGAGTGCAGCAGAAAAGGGCCTTCAACTCAACACACAAAACTACTTTGTGCAAATTCTCGCTCTACGCGATATCCTCGGCACTGTGTTGGCAACTAGTAATATCTTCATCTTGAATTAACAGCACTGGAGTCGATCTTGGATTAACAGCACTGGAGCCGTAGAGTTAGGCGATCGAGAAGCAGCTTCAGTTTGGAGTAAGTTTGGAGTTACAACAATGCTTCAAGTTCAACTACAGCACTCAAGTTTAGCTGACTATCTATCCAAGTCTCTGTCAATAACGAGTCTTTGAGTCCTTATTGAAAGAGGTCATCTCATTAGCCTATCGGTGAGTTGGGGTGTTTCCAGTTATTCAGTGTTTGGCACATTGAAAGCTGAACCTTTTTTGAACTTTGCAGAAATTAGCAGCTTTATCTTCAGGCTTTAGAACCCACAGGCTGAGACCTGTTCCTTCCTTGATCACAATCGCTCGAATAACAGAAGTCAACAACGCGTTCGACACCACCACCACATTTATTCTACTCACCGATCGAGCTCGGTAGCGAATTGGCATGCCCGCATTTACTGAAAGGACGTAGTTAGCTCATTAGCTATTCGTCTAGCACGTTGCTTCGTTACAAACCAAACGAACCTTACTAAGTTCATCCATTCAACCTAGTAATCAAGTTATTCTCAACTCTCTAAAGAAGAATGGGAGATGACAACAAAACTTCTTTTGTAAATATGACAACAAAACTTTGATTAACCAAAGCATACCGGAACATCTGGAAATACTAATCATCTCTTCAAACAATTATGGGAATAAGTCTTGCGGATATAATTGCATTTTAGATGGAACAAGTGGTGTCTAAATTCAATAATAAAATGATATGTGTTGAAGAACTTATACATATCATTGTTTTATTAAAACGGAATATTACAGTGATAATAAATCCGTTATATGTAAGTTTTTTTTCACTGATGAAGGATTTTCAACTTTAAAACAAACAAGCAAGTAAGTTGGTGAAAATGGAAGACGGTGGCATTGTGTATCCCAAAAAAAGGAGAGGAAAACAAATTGGTAACGTATATTGGTCAAAATCATTGGAGACATGACAATGACAAACGAGCTGAAATAGAGAGAATGGCGGGTTCGATTGGATCTTTGTCTTTGTCGTGCTCACTTGGAACTGCAAAAGTGAACCGATTAGTTGGATTCCTTCCTCTATTCAAAATAGTTCACCAACTACACTAACACAAGAGCCAATTGCATAACTCCAAAACAAGCTCCTACATGGCCGGCCACAAAATATCACATTCTCCAACTTTTTTTCTCCCACTCTTTTCCCGTTTAAGGTGAAGTTCATAATTAACATCACGATCAAACTGTTACATACGTAGTATTAATAATTATTGTGTGTAATATTAGTGGACGTTGATGCTCATGAATTTGATGTATCTTTAATTAACATAGAATATTGATAGGTGGGTTGATATATTATGGGCCACAGTGCTATTGTGCTATGACACAAGTAAAATAATCACTCACGGTGCAACTTAACACAAATCCCCATATCTCTAAGAGGAAAATCTGTATATAACTTAAAACAACAATAACAAAACTTTATTTCACTTAGTGGTGTAGGTTGGATGAATTTTAGAACGACACTGTATTCGATTTTGTTTCATGTCTTCTGTTAACTCTAAATACTCCATTTTTTTTTTTTGAGAATCTCTTTCTAGGTCTTCTTATGTATTCCACTACCCTATTTGTTTCGAGTCTGTATCTCAAATTGACATCTTCTAACTAGAGTATCTATAGATCTTCAGTTCACAACTTCACATGTCCAAACCACCTTAATTAGTAGTACTATGATGTTGTGAGTCTTGTGACACACCCAAAAAATTTCTTAATTTTGCAAATAAATTGTAACTCAATTGCTTAATAAAAATTATTTTTTTCACACGATGATAAGAGTTTGAATAACTCGTACCCTAATTTTTTTTTTTTTAATACCTCGTCCCCTAATTTTGGTTGTGAATAAAACAAAAAAGTACCCAACTTTATAGAGAGAATTTCATTTTATCCCTGAGTTTGGAAGTGTACCTCATTCAAACCACCAGTAATGTTGAGTATGAAATTAAAAGTTGAAAAAAATTAGGATGTGATGCCTAACAACCAATGTTTATTGATTATAATCTTCTTTTTTTTAGGCAGTTATCTCCCTCCATGAACAATGTCTGGCTTTTCTAACTCTTCTTTTTGTTAATTTTTTATATTTAAGTATTTTAATTTGTTTGAATGATATATATTAGAAGATTCCTAACCCGGTTTGGAAGAGGTAGACATTTTTTTCTCCACTCTTCTTGCTGTAAATAGATTTTACATATTCAAATGGTACGATATCATTTGCTTGCATGTGGTAAAATTTCTTTGTGGATAGTGTGTTGGATTTCTACCCATGTATTCCGAGGTTAAACTCTCAATTCCTTAAATTTTGTAATAGTTTCAAACTCTTCTCTCTCCCTAATAATAGTAAATTATTTTGTTAAAAAATTATCGTTTGCTTGTTGTATTTGCTTACTAATCATGTGCCGTAGTTGAATATGCACATACGTTGTTTTTTTTTCCTTCTATTGTAGAATGTACCACTATGCCGTAGTTGAATAAGGACCATATCCAATGACACACCCGATCCTGATATCCTTCAAACACTAAGATAGGTGTGGAGCAAAAAATAATCACAAGGCGACACATGGATCTTTGGGTTAAAAGGACAAAATTACCCTCGAGGCATACCAGGATGCCTACGCGCGAGCAGCGGGCAATCAACTCTTAACCAAGACAAAAGTGCCCAAAATAGGTAATAATTCAAAACCTATTTCGTCCATCTTCATCAAATCCTCTCCACAAGGTAACTCCCAAATCATCCTCCTTTTATTATATTAATTAGCTAATCAATTGGGAAATTATTCTATTAATTAGCTAATTAATTAATTTATTATTCAATTATTCCTAATTAAACACAAATCAAGAACCTAGCCCACAAAATGATCCAAGTGGTCGGTCCTTTCTCTCCCAAAGGGGCCGGCCACATCCCTATAAAAACCCCATCAGTCTCTCCAAAACTCAATTCCAATTCTTCGGCTAAATTCTCAAAATTCTCCAAACACTTTTTCTCTTAAAATTCTAACTTTGGCATCAGAGGTTCTTCGGCCAAAGCCCCCCCATTCATCGTGGGCGCGTGAGGCTCTTGGCCTTGACTTAAGGTGTTATTTGTTTTGTAAGTGCAATTTTGTCCTAGAACAAGGAGGAAGAAATTTGCATCCACAAATTGGTGCTTTCATTGAGAGTTGAGTCCCACACTCGTAGAAGACTCTCGCATCCAAGGTTTTTCTTTTTTTCTTGTCCATTTGTAGATTTTTCGTATGTTTTTATTATTAAAATTTTTTATTTGCAAAAATTCTTTGATAAAATGTAAAAGAGAAGTAAAATGGCTAGAAATTTAGAAAATTCAACAAGTGGAAATTCCAATATTCAAGAGATGGGACCACGACGATTCACAATGTGACAATAAGTGGAGCGGCACCACCACCATGAGTTTCCACCACGGGAACCACCGTGGTGGCCACCACAGTAGCCACCTGCGGCAAGGTCCATGGGGTCACCAACACCGCCCGAGCCGTGCCATCCAAGGCCCACGACACCAAGGTCACAGCCCAAGCAAAGTCACTCCACGCCCAACGTGAGCCCAACATATTACCAAGCCGAGCCTAAGCCGAGCCTAAGCCGAGCATCCCACTCTCGTGGCCTAGCCTGCTCTCGTGGCCCAACCTGATTCCGTGGCATTCCAAGCAACCCAAATCGGTCCAAGATTAGTTCAATCGTCCCGGCTTCAAATTTTTGGGCCTACGATTGAACCGGGGGCATTTTCACCACTTTTCTTCGCGGATTTGACATTTTCCAATTCAAATCTCGTGTCTGAAGCCTACTACGCTTCCACTGCTCAAGAAGGCACATTCCTTCCAAGCTTTTCCAATCCAAATAGCGAATAAGATTTGTCTTGACAAGTCATAGACTTGACGAGCGCCCTTGCACAACAGACAACATTGGTGAATCAACTCTTGCAACGCACCAAGATCCAACGTGCCCCTGATGAGATGTCCCAAAGTAGGACAAGGGCAGACGAACCTTTTCACCAGCGTCCTGGCAAACAGCTTATCAACTAGCCACGATCTGAGCGTTCTAGCAGTTTACGCTCCCGCCTAGGTCTTTGGGATAGCGTATACTCTCGTTTTAGCATGCGGAAGAGCATGCATTCCCCATCAAGCCCACGTACAAGCATATGTTCACGGTTAAGGTCACACTCCAATTATCAACATGGACAACCTTCCAAGCGAAGTGTTCATTCACAACTAGGCTCATAATGAGTATTCTTCACCTCACATCGGAGTAGGCAGCACGGCAGACGAAGAGAAGCAATCACTCAATCTGACTCAAGTTCAACTAGCAGCCTGCGAGCAGCCCGTTCGCCTACCAGGAACATGCCACATGCACCGCAGCCGCGACATAGACGAGTCAAGCATAGGGAAGAGTGGCCCAAACCCATAGGTCACAAGCTAGGCAACCAAAAGTTCCACTGCCCCAGCAAAGGCAAATTCAAGAAAAAGTTGAGAGGCTCCTAACTTAATGATTGCGCAATTTCCAACGTAACATGGCTGATGACGATGCGTTTCAACGAGACATGACCAGCATGAGCATGTCACCATTCACGAATGAGATCGAGCAGACATATCCACCTCGCGGGTTCACTATGCCTCACTTCACTCCATACAAAGAGGACGAAGATCCGGATCAACATCTCAAGCACTACCGTAATACCATGATCCTCTACAGGAACAACGACGGGCTTATGTGCAAAAAATTTTCCATAACTCTACAAAGCGAAGAGCAAGATTGGTTTCACACTCTACTGCCGCAGTCGATCCGGAGTTTCAATGAACTTTCCTTTGTTTTCACTAAGGAGTATTCGTCTAACCGCTCAATCAAAAGGACATTCGACCATCTATTTAGCATCATAAAAGACCCTTAGGAGATAATTCGTGACTATGTCAAGAGGTTCAAATCGGAGAAAGACAAGATTGTTGGCTCGAACGAGGACATAACTACGACAGCATTTAGAAATTGGATTCCCACCGAACACCTTTTATGCGGAAAACAGTTCATAGGAGAATAACTGACCCTAGCAACTTTGTATGCTTTGGCAAAAAAACATGCACTCTGGGATGAGGCCAAGCAATCTAACAAAAAAGAGTCGGAAAAGAAGCACATGGAACGTTCCCCAACCAAAGAGGACTCATCGCCTGAAACATTCACCAAGTTCACAATTCCAATCGGGCAAATTCTCTGCAAGCTCAAGAATGAACCTTGGTTTGAACTGCCACCGTCTATAAAAGGCGATCTTACCAGGCTGGATCATACAAAGTATTGTGTATTCCATTAAGGACCAGGCTACACTACCAAAGGCTGCCTGAAGTGGAAGCAGTACCTTGCGAAGCTGACAAATGAGGGCCGATGCGACGAGTATCTTGACAAGTCAACGAAACGAGCAGATGAAGTCTCAATTACTCCCTGAACCCTGTTTGGGCTTTTCCAAATAAGTTCAAAGTCTGAAGCAACTTGACGAACAAGGCCTCGCAAGCTGAAGATTATCCAGTTTGTTATGCAGTTTCTACCTTCCAGCACATTTGATTTATTTCTTTATTCTTAATGAAGATTCAAGAAGTTAATCATAAGCTTAGCTCAACTGTTGTCCACAGCAATTGCTCAAAACCCTTTTTTGGGTCTACCTTCCAATGCGAAAGGATAAACTAATTGCTCCCCAGTGCGAGAGGGTAAACCAATTCCCCGACACCCATATGGGTTTGCTTTCCAGTGCGAGAGGATAAGCTAATTGCTTTCCATTGCAAGAGGGTAAACCAATTCTCTGACACCCATATGGGTCTGCTCTTCAGTGCAATAGGGTAAACTAATTCCCCGACACTCATATGGGTTTGCTCTTCAGTGCGGGAGGATAAACTAATTGCTCTCCAGTGCAAGAGGGTAAACTAATTGCTCTCCAGTACGAGAGGGTAAACTAATTCCCCGACACCTATCTGGGTAAGCTCTCTAGTGCGAGAAAGCCATATAGCTTAAAAGATCAAATGCCTGAAGATCAACTAGGCAACAAATGGTCAATCGATGCTTCATCTTCAGTAGCTCCGATGTTGGCAGCTTCATTCTTGATTGTTCCATCTACGGCAGTTGAGAAATCAAAGTCAAGTAGTTTCCTCATTTTTGGCAAGCATCCCAGACGTGGCAGCCCAAACTGTTGCCCATGCTACGCCACTTCGTCGGCCCATGCCGAGCCAATCTTGGGCTTCAATTAAGCAAGCAGCATAAGCAATGACCCATACTAAGCCAAATCCTGGCCCCTGCCAACGGACGTGCCGCACCACCCCAGCGGCTGCCCCGTGGCAGCATCTTCCAAGAAGAAGACAAGAAGAATTAAGTTTTTTTATACATTGGTGCGGAGCCAAGAAGACAAAGAAATCAACGAAAGACGGTTCTTTGCACGGGCAAGCAAAGAAGAGTGCTAGGGGAAGGGGAGCAAATATCCTCTAGCTTTCTCTCTTTCTTTTAAGGATAAATAATTACCCTCCGAAGTTGATTTAATCCCCTATTTAAGGTAGGGTTAAATAGGCTTTGAAGGCGATTTATTTCCCTTTTCCTAGAAGAATCTAATTCCAAGTCTAAGAGAGAATCTGCATCAAAGTTAAAGATCTCTACACCTGTTGCCCATTCCTGCGAGCAGCCCAGCAGGTGTGGGGGCATTTGTGGAGCCAAAAATAATCACATGGCAACATGTGGATCTTTGGGTTAAAAGGAAAAAATTACCCTCGAGGCATACCGACATGCCTACGCTCAAGCAGCTGACAATCAACCCTCAACCAAGTCAAAAGTCCCCAAAATTGGTAATAATTCAAAACCTATTTCATCCATCCTCGTCAAATCCTCTCCACAAGGTAACTCCCAAATCATCCCCCTTTTATGATATTAATTAGCTAATCAATTAGGAAATTATTCTATTAATCAGCTAATTAATTGATTTATTATTGAATTATTCCTAATTAAACACAAATCAAGAACCTAGCCCACAAAATGAACCAAATGGCTGGTCATTTCTCTCCCAAAGGGGCCTACCACATCCTTATAAAAATGCCATCATTCTCTCCAAAACTCAATTCCAATTCTTTGGCTAAATTCTCAAAATTATCCAAACACTTTTTCTCTCAAAATTCTAACTTTGGCATCAGAGGTTCTTGGTCGCGTGAGGCTCTTGGCCTTGACCTAAGGTGTTATTTGTTTTGTAGGTGCAATTTTTTCTAAGAATAAGGAGGAAGAAATTTTCATCAACAGTAGGCACGTGTTGGCCGACACCTAAGGGTGACGAAGCCATATTAACATGCATGTAAGTTATGAAGAAAGAACAAACGTAAATAAAACACTTAAATTTTACTAATAAAGAATATGCAACAGTGGGAACGTTTTCAGAGTATACAACTAATCAAGAATACTGTAGAAGAAATACTATGAAAAGGTACGAACAAATGGGTCCTACACCGAGAGGACTCGAAGATACCAATGCGGGAGTGCCTTGACGCCATGATTGTACGCCTTGATTCTAAGTTCTGAAAGGAGCACAAAACAAAGCATGAGTGGACCAAGTTTATATATAAGTAATACTAAAATAGTTACTCTTCAATGTACTAAACCCCCAGTTTTAGAAAACTCATATAGCATAATAAGTAATAGGTTTTCTGAAAACCCTAGCATGCCATAAAACATATATCATATACAGTGTGCTTAGTAGTGGTATCATAATCACCCGAAGGCCCTACATCAACCGCTCGAAGGCATATATAAATCTTCTGCCCGAATGCCCTACATCGCACGCTCGAAGGCATATATAAATCTTCCGCCCGAAGGCCCTACATTGCGCACCCGAAGGCATATATAAATCTTCCGCCTGAAGGCCCTACATTGCCTGCCTGAAGGCATATATAAATCTTCCACCCAAAGGCCCTACATCGCCCGCCCGAAGGCATCTATATCATTCACCCGTAGGCACTACATCGCCCGCCCGAAGGCACATAATAGTATGAATAACCACTAAGTAAGCATAGAAAATCATGAACATAATCTTTCCAAAATATATCTCATCAGAGCTCAATAGCTCAAACATCATATCATAAATCATATTCATAAATATCTCAGTAACGTAAATTCGATAAAGCATGATATTTCATAAAGCGTAAATCCAATAACTCATTAAACTTTTCATAAAATGTAGTCACAAAATCATATTTTTCATGTATGCATTTATAGTGATAAAATCATGCATTTTAGAAGGGATACACTCACAGATACTCCGTTACCGAATAGTAGTTCGAACCAGGGAGGATGGAATCGCCACTAATAAATGCACCTAATCATATACATGATCAATTAGTAAAACCCTACTAAAATGATTGAATTTGGGAAAACGGAGCGTGGATTTGGAATCTGGGTGTCGAAATACCCTAAGAGGGGTTCCGAGCAAATTTCATAAAAATCAACACAAGGAATATTCAAAAGAATAATTTTGAGAATATTTTGGAGAATCCGGTTTTGGGTTGCTAGTCGGGTCAACCTAGTTTCAGGCCAAAGGTTTGCCAATTTCCGTAAAAATGGCCAGAAAGATAAATGAAGTCTGATTAGCTCTATTTCACAACTATAACCAGCGTGCCATATATGGATTTGAAGCTACGAATGAGGGGCATAGAAATATACCACTGGTGTTCTTGGCCGTGACTGGAGTTGGTAGGAAAACCGCTCGAAAGTTGTTGGAAAACTGGGTTCGTTACCCCGAGTCGAATTCGTGTTAATCCTTCACAACAATGAGTATACAAACTCAGCAATCGAACCAAATATCAATTTGAGACAAAGAAAAATGACTTTGAGGCTCATCTAATCTGAAATGGTGGAACTCGTCGAAGTTGTCGACATACTATGGTAGTGGTGGTGGTCTCGATGTCTGCACTTGTAAAGGAAGAGGAAGGACAAGAGATGTGAGAAAGTCCGATAGGGATGAGGGAGATTAGAGAGAGAGATAGATGGAAGGTTGGAGGTGGCTGGTTGGTGGTCCTACGTGCGTATGGGTGTGCTCGGGGAAGGAGAGAAAGACAGAGATGAGAGAGGGCTTCACGGGGAGAGAAAAGAGAGAAAAGAGA
>JADOBS010300981.1:0-11410 GCA_015708375.1 Cydonia oblonga
TTTGAAATAAATGGCTAATTGAATAAGGAAAAATGAGGTAAAAAATATATGGAATGAAATAGGTTTTGGGAATTACCTTGTAGAAGGGATTTGATGAGATAGGTTTTGAATTGTTACCTATTTTGGGAATTTTTGACTTGGTTAAGGGATGATTGCATGTTGCTCGCGTGTAGGAATCCTGATATGCCTCAAGGGTATTTTTTTCCTCTTTTATCCAGAATTCACATGTCGTCTTGTGATTATTTTTGGCTCCACATAGTCGTTTATGGATTGGGAGTCTACAGATATGGCGTTGCTCAATTTGCTTCTTGCCACTTTAACTGATGAGGCAATGGAGTATGTTCTTGGTTGTAGGATTGCTCATGAGGCATGGGTCAATTTGGTTGATAGATATGCATCTGTTTCTAAGTCCAAAGTCAACCATCTCAAAGCCGAGTTACATACAATTCAAAAAGGAACTGATACGATTGATAAGTATCTCTTGAAGCTAGAAGGTATTAGGGATCAACTCACTATTGTAGGTGAGTCTGTATCTGACAATGATCTAATGATTGCTGGTCTTGTTGGTTTGCCCAAGGAATATGGGGTTATTCGTACAATTATTTTGGCTAGGGAGTCCTATATTACCTTAAAGGAGTTTAGAGCGCAACTATTGGGGGCAGAAAGGGAGATTGAATGAGAGATTAATGTTTTGTCTCATAACTTATCTACTTTATATGTTCCAAGGTTCCAGTTCAAGTGCTAGTTCGAGTTCAGCATCATCTTCAAATTCTCAGGCACACAATCATATTTCTGCTAGTACTGTGAGGACAATTACTGCAGTACCATATGGCTCATTCACAGCATTCTGCAACATATTTTCCACCATCACCATCTGCTATGTATCCTGGTGAATCTTATGGATATGGTTTTATTGGTCATCCTAGTGATCAAAGTAATCTTGGTGCGCAATCTAATGTGAAAGTTCAATTTGGACCTCGAGCATCACATGGCAATCAATACAGAGGCAATAATTACAGGAATAACAATAGTTTCAGGGGACGAGGATATGGTTCAAGTAACTCAAGGCAAAATGGCAATAATTCTTGGTCTGGGAGTACTACTACAAGGACAAATATTATGATAGAATGTCAAATCTATAACAAAAAAGGGCATACTACAGCCAATTGTTATCATAGGAACAACAATGTTTCTAATTCAAGCTTTGTTGTTGAATGCCAAATCTATGGCAAGATAGGACATTCAGCTCTTGATTGTTATCAAAGAGGCAATTATTCATATCAAGGTCAGCTTCCACCCCCATCACTGTCTGCAATGAATGCTCAACAAACCACTCATTTCATTCCTCAAGATGCCTGGATTGTTGATTCCGGCGTATTTCATCATATGACAGCTGACATCAATTCCTTGACTTAAGTCACACCTTTTGAGGGTTCTGAGAAAAAAACCATTGGAAATGGTACTGATCTACCAATCCAAAACATTGGGTCAACTACTTTACGAACTAACAATCACTTTCTTATTCTCAACAAAGTATTACATGTTCCACGTATTGCTAGAAACCTATTATTTATGAAACAACTCTGTGCTGACAATAAGAGTTGGTTTATATGTGATGAATCTGAATTCTTTGTGCAGGACAAGAGGACAAGGGAAATAGTGTATCAAGGAAAAAGTAAGCCTGAAGAACTATTCCAGATTCCAGTTGTGTAAAGGAAAAGAAGAGTGCATTATATTACAAGTAGTCCAGTTGCTTATATGGGTAAAGCTATCAAGTGTGATACTTGGCATCAGAGGTTGGGTCATCCCACTCATGAAATCATGAATTCTATGTTACAAAAGTTGAATATTGTAGCTGATATAGATAATAAGTCTAGTGTTTGTGTTCCTTGTATTAAGAGGAAAATGTCTCGAACTCCATTTCCAATTAGATCAGATACTTGTACCTATCCATTTGAAAAAGTGCATTTAGATATTTGGGGTCCTTATCCTGTGAAGTCCTTAAAAGGTTATAGGTACTATGTAACTCTAATTGATGAATACACCATATATGAGTGGATTTTTCCAATGAGTAATAAATCAGAAGTATTTACAATCTTTGTGAGGTTTATAACTATGTACTTACTCAGTTTGGGGTGAACATTATAGGTTTGCAAACAGATGGTGGAGGAGAGTATGTTAGTAAGAGTTTTACTTTTTTTCTAGCTAGCAATGGTATCATTCAATACATTTCTTGTCCATACACTCCACAACAGAATGGAGTGGCAGAAAAGAAACATAGACATATAGTTGAAACTGCAATCACACTTCTCAGTGTTGCTTGTTTAACTTCTGAGTTTTGGTACTTTGCATGTGCACACTCTGTATTCTTGATTAACAGAATGCCATGTAAGACTCTTTTAATGTCTTCTCCTTATCAAATGTTGTATAAGAAAATACCTTATGTACATTCATTGAAGATTTTTGGCTCAGCTGTGTTTCCTTGTTTAAGACCATATGTTGCAAATAAATTGCAAGCTAAATCTGCTATATGTGTATTTTTGGGTTATTCCATGAGGTATAAAGGAGTTATCTGTTTTAATATGCAAACTCAGAAATGTATTATATCTCGACACGTAGTATTTGATGAATCATGTTTTCCTGGTAAATTACCTACAGTGCTTAAAACAATTGGGGTACAAAGTCAAGATTCACAGAGATGTACACCGGTTATTATACCAGTTTCTTTATATCACAGAGAGCCTGTCAATGGTCCAATTCATGAATCTCAGTTAAATGCGTCCTCATCTACAAGTTCACAAGCTTCTGTTTCAGCTGAGGTTAATGTAAGTAGACATCATTCTCCACCTAGCTCAGACAATGGTATTGCATCTGTATCAGAATCTCAGGATGATAAATTAGCATCAACAACAGGCTTTACTATTTCCTCTCACAATGATACTACTCCCTTGCTTCCGGTCCTCGATCTTGCACAATTACAGGTAGTTCTACCTTTTAATACTTCTCCTTCATCTAGTGCATTAGAGACTGTTCCTATAAGATCACATGGGATGCAAACTCGGTTACAAACAGGTGCAATTACAAGGAAGAATTATGTTAGCTATCTGGCATTACAACTAATGGATTGTAATTCTAATAATCCATATTTACATCCATATCCAGTTGGTTTTTCATTCCTTGCTAATGTTTCTGATCATGAAGAACCAAAGACTTTCAAAGGTATTGCAAGTAAGAAAGAATGGCAGAATGCAATGCATGAGGAATTTGATGCCCTCAAAGCTCAGGGTACTTGGATTTTAGTTCCACATCCATTAAATAGAATTGTTGTTGGTAGTAAGTGGGTTTATAAGATTAAGAAGAATCCTGATGGGTCTATTTCCAGATTCAAAGCCAGATTGGTTGCACAGGGATTTACACAAGAACATGGTCTTAATTATTATGAAACTTTTAGTTTTGTTCTTAGACATACTAAACTCAGGATTATACTTGCCCTTGCTGCTCAGTTTGGTTGGTCCTTGCGACAATTGGATGTCAAAATCGCATTTTTACATGGTGAGTTAGAAGAGGAAGTATACATATGCAGCAACCTCAAGGGTTTGTTGATGATAAAAATCCAACTCATGTTTGCAGATTAGTGAAATCTCTCTATGGTTTAAAACAGGCTTTTAGGGCTTGGAATTCCAAGTTTACAAGCTATCTTCCAGCACTGGGTTTTACACCATCACTTTCAGATACAAGTTTGTTTGTCAAGTCTGATAATGGAGATATTATTTTGTTGTTGGTGTTGTATGTGGACGATATCATCCTTACTGGTTCAAATTCAACAAAGGTACAACACATAATCAACAATTTGGCAGAAGTGTTTGATCTCAAAGATATGGGCCGACTAAGCTATTTCTTGGGTTTACATATCCATTACAATGATGATGGTTCTCTGTTTATTAACCAATCCAAGTATGCCAAAGACTTGTTGAAGAAAGCAGGCATGGAGTCTTGTAAGCCCACATCTACTCCTTCCAAGCCACACACACAGATTCTTGCTGGTGAAGGTACATTGTTGTCTGATCCAAGTCAATATCGAAGTATTGTTGATGCTCTTCAGTACTTGACATTCACAAGACCTGATCTTGCATATTCAGTGAATATGGTTTGTCAATTTATGACACAACCAACTGATGCACATTTTCATTTGGTTAAAAGAATACTCAGGTATATTCAGGGAACTGTCAACTATGGTTTACACTATACAAAAAGTTCAAATTTTCATATCACTGCCTATTCAGACTTAGATTGGGCTGCTAATATTAACACTCGAAGATCCATTTCTAGTTTTGTGGTCTATATTGGATCTAATCTTGTTTCATGGCAATCGAAGAAGCAATCTACAATCTCCAAAAGCTCTACTGAAGCTGAATACAAAGCTTTGGCACAATGTGCAGCTGATGTGTCTTGGATTCGATCTGTGTTGAAAGATATTCATTAGTTTCTCTCTAGTCCTCATTCCCTTCATTGTGACAATTTGTTTACACTTGCATTAAGTTCTAATTCGGCATTTCATTCTAAGATTAAACACCTTGATACAGATTATCATTTTGTTCGTGAAAAAGTACAAAAAGGTGACATCAATGTTCATTATATTCCAACAGATGATCAGGTTGCTGATGTGTTCACCAAGGGATTACATAGTCCTGTTTTCTTGAATCATTGTAGATATCTTAGTCTGGGATTGTCACCAGTTGTACAGCAAACTAAGCTAGATTGCTCCATGCTTAGTTTGAGGGGGGGGAGTAATAATCATAATAGTCGGTTATGCAGTTGTGAGTTTGTTAAGTAGGATTGGGTTTGTTAGAAAGGATGAGAATATGAGAAGGGTAGTATTGTACTTTTGTAGTAGTTAGTTTCTCTACATAAACAAACCTTGTAAGGCATTTTCTGTTGTCTTCTTCTCTCTCAAAAGAAGCTCAATAAAACAATATTCCCTCTAATCTCTCTCTCTCTAAATCTGCTTCAGCAATACTTTCATTCTTCTATGTTAATAAATTAAGCTAACTCACACAATAAGTCAATCATAATTAATTAAAAAACTTAATACAAATATTATGCGTTATCTTCATGCATCCATGTGAATCAAACTGAAACTTTTAGCTACAAAATAAAAAAAATAATACTATTAAACTATAGTACTAGTTAGTAAAGCATCTCCTGTTTTGAATTCAAAGAATAGCATGCCACAATTTGTGAATGGTTGGTTTACCTACCATCAGTGAACATTTCACACTTTCTTTTGTTGTCAACATCCAAATACCGAAACCTATAAAATTAAAAAAAAAAAGAAATAAAAACATTTTATCTATTTGTTATGGAAATTTGCTGTCCAATCAATATAGAAACTAGAAAACTCATCACAATTGATTATTTTTAGTACCATCTCTTGTAACCATCACAAATGGAAATGGAAAACAAATCTTTGGAAATCACACTACGTCCTTATAGGCTCTCAGATGCTGAGGACTTCTTGAAGTATACTGGGGATGAAAAGGTAACACAATTCACTCATTGGAACACCTTCAAATCCAAGGAGGAAACGCTTTCCTACATCAAGGACGTTTGTATTCCTCATCCTTATTGCAGATCCATCTGTATCAATGACTGTTCGATCGGAATGGTCTTCGTCAAGCCACAAGGTGGTGATGACAAGTGTCGAGCGGAGGTATGCGTTAGCAGCCGAGTACTGGGGACAAGGCATTGTAATCAGAGCTGTGAAGATGGCCATCACTGAAGGGTTTAAAGAGTTCACTGATTTGGTTAGAATGCAAGCTTTGGTTTTGATAGAGAACAAGGCCTCCCAAAGAATCTTGGAGAAACTTGGTTTCCACATGGAAGGTCTCTTGAGGGAGTATACCATTCACAAAGGTACAGTTAAAGATGTTTTCATGTATAGTCTACTATCCACTGATCTTGTCCCTAGAACCTGACCATTTTATTTCTGTAAATCTGGATTTAAACCAGTTGAAAAATACTTTTACTATATTTATTGCTAGGCAATTTATTAAGTGGGAACTTTCATGTTACATGATAGGTTTAATAATAAGTACCGTTTAGTTAAAACATAAGCATGTGATACATCTTACCAATTTTTTTAATTTTTTTAATTTTTTTTTAATTTAAACTCTCTTAACACATGTTATGTTTTAACACAGTGACACAGATCACTAGGTTTTATCTAATAATTGACTAGTTGTAGATGGTGATGTTAGTGACCAATTTGTCTACTAGTAGTACTACTAGGCAAGTAAGTTCATTCAACCCAAATCTATTATTTGAACTCTCTTAACAAATGTTATGTTTTAACATAGTGACACATATCACTAGGTTTTATCTAATAATTGACTAGTTGCAGATGGTGATGTTAGTGACCAATTTGTCTACTAGCAGTACTACTAGGCAAGTTCATTGAACCCAAATCTATTATTTGAACAGATTTTGGATCACACAATCGTATGACTGGCTACTTTATACCCCCTATCTATATATATCCCAATTGAGCTTGGAGCCATCTCAAACTTCCTCAAAGTTATGGAGTCCTCAAGAATTTCACTGCGTCCTTTCAAAGTCTCCGATGCTGATGACTTCTTGAAATGGGCGAGTGATGACAAAGTGACGCGCTATTTGAGATGGAACACCATAACCTCTAAGGAAGAAGCCTTGGCATACATTGAGAAGGTTGCTATACCACACCCATGGCGTCAGTCCATATGTCTGGATGACCATTCGATTGGATATGTTTCGGTCAAGCCCGAACCAGGCGATGACACGTGTAGAGCCCATGTTAGCTATGTCGTGTCTGCAGAATACTGAGGACAAGGGATTGCCAAACAGGCACTGAGGATGGCCATGTCTAGAGTGTTCAAAGAGTTCCCATGTTTGGTGAGGGTTGAAGCTTTGGTGGAGGTTGAGAATAAGGGTTCCCAAATGGTTTTAGAGAAAGTTGGGTTTGTGAAAGAAGGTTTGTTAAGGAAGTATGGTTATTGTAAGGGTGAGATTAGAGACATGTTTATCTACAGCTTCTTATCAACTGATAAGATTATGTGATTCATCTGTTCAAATTTTCTTGGAACATCTCTTAATGGTTTGGTTTCTTACTTTGAGGAACACTGTGTTGCATTAAAAATCTTCCTGCATTTATTGTGATGAGTCAAACTAATAACTGAATCAACCTCCTGAAAACAACAACCAATCAACCCATATTAAGTGTAGTGGTAAATGATCAACAATGCTTGGCAAGGGAATAAATGAAGTGTTAATATAATCTATTATTATCATGAAATTTATATTTGGCGAGGGAATAAATGAAGTGTTAATGTAATTTTATAAGTTAAAGAATAAACTTTGATTCCTTTCATGGTACGTATGATTGAATGTTCTGAAATATCGACGATTAGATTTTATTTATGTTGATGTAATAGATACTTGCAATGGCTATATCTTGCATGAAACCCGTTCTATTGAGTGAGACGTAGCATTTCATCCAGACCTTAACATACGACTAATTTACTTGTGATATTAATGTATCTTTTTACAAGACTGAATCATTGAAGTTATCATCCCAATTCATATGCAGCGTAGTACGGCCTATTATTACTGGGCTTAGATCCCCATTTAAAGAAAGGCGAGTCACGTCATTTTGTTAAGCCCAATGGATGACCAAATGTAAGTTCTCATCCCAATTCATATGCAGCATGGTGTGGTGATGCAATGGATATTTGCAATGGTTGGATCTTCCATCAAACCCGTTCCACTGAAGGAGACGTAGCATTTCATCCACATGACTAATTTACTTGAGATATCATCTCAATTCATATACAGCATAGTACGGACTATTATTACTGGGCTTAGATCCCCATTTAAAGAAAGGCGAGTCTTATCAGTTTGTTAAACCCAACTGATGTGATAAGGTCATCTCCAACGGGAAAGGTCTAGATGGCAAAAAATAGTTCTAAAATCATCTCCAACCGAGGGTCAGGTCAAATGGTTTGTGGGTCCCACTAGACAAAAAATGGCCAAAGGGGTAACCAGCCAGCCCCGAGCTAGGCTAAAAAATTTGAATCTATGTCAACTAGCCGTTATTTATTTATTTACAGTTTTTTATTTTTTTTGCACAAAAATTTAAAAAGAATATTTAATTAAGGTCCAGAAAGGTGATTGGTTCTATGTGGGGATGTTGCTTTTATAAGCATGTTTGATTGCTCAAACCTCTCCCACAACCAATGTGGGACAAATATAATATAATGGGTGCCACACATGCAAGCTTTTGCTTGCTCAATTCTCTCCCGATGTAGGACAAATATAATGGGTGTCCCAAATATAAGCTTCCTATTAGAGATGGTAAATGTTTATACATGTAACTATCTCAAACTAAGTTGTACTAGTAATTGGACACTTAAATTAAAAAATTAATTTTACATACAATTGTTAACCGCCGCAAGTAAACATGAAAGCGGCGCCAATTACTACGACGAAGTAAGTGTTTTCACAATTTATTTTAAATATTTAATTATATTACATTTAATTTAAGTTGTAGTTTTTAAATTTAAATAATAAATTATGTTTGGCCCTTTGACATTCGGTTGGAGATGGTAAGAAATATGATCATGCACTGTTCATTAAAATATTAATTTCTTGGAGGACCAGAGGGCTAAAATGAGCCATCTAGCCAACCTTCGGTTAGAGATAACCTAACATCAATCAGATGTTAATGAAGTCTGATTCAACTGAAATTCTCGTCTCTAATCTCCCATGTGGATGTGGTACCACTTAGGTCATCCATTATTGCCTTTCCTTTTACGATATTTGTCTTGAATCCTGATGCTGATCGATGCCCGCAACATATGCCAAGAGATTGATTGCTCCATTGCGGAAGGCCATGATAAGTGGTTTTGGTCTGACTTGGCCTGGGAAAATATGGTCACAAAACTTGAGTTAATGTACCAGTACAACACACTAATATCGTACTAAGATTGTTGGAAAAAATAAGTGTAATATTGCTATAAATTCGTATCAGAAATATATGAAATAAATCATGCAAATAATGCGTCGAAATAATTGAATAATTATACAGAAACAAGGGTTAGAAAAACTTGAAAATTTGAGTCGAGATAAGCATGTAATACTCCGATACTTATACCCAATGCACGTGAAAGAATTGTAGGAAAACACTACTTGATAGTATGGGATACTATATATTATGCCCCACACCGTATTTTTGATACAAAACAAACCCCCAAACGGCATAAAAGAAAGTAAATGCATAAGGGATTGAGATGGTCCACATCTCCTTCGAATTTCAAGGATGCCCATTTTTTAAGTCATCTTAGGGTCCCTATCAATCTTTTGTCACCAAAGATGTTCTTGTTTGCCTAATAATTTCTCTCTTTTTTCTTTTCTTTTTTCAAAGGAACAAATAACATTTGATAAAAGTAAGATCTTTTCTCCATCTTTCCTTCTTATTACAAGTTTACGCGCATCTTCCCTTTCCCATTCCGCTTTCCTTTTTCTTTATATACTCAATTTCTTCTTTTATTGGAATGAATTTTATCCGCACATATTAAGCTTTATGTAGCCATCGGACACATAATTATTAAGTTGGAATCCTTCAAGGCACAAATCCAAAATTAGGTTGGAAGCTTTTAGTACAGAATTAAGTTGGTTTTTCTTTCTTTTCATCATGAAATTAACCATCCTAACCTTTGCCAAAATGCATTACATTTTACTATTTATTTATTTATTTATGGGTTTGTTGGGTTTAATGTGGCATCTTGGACAAGTCTACTTAATTTCAAATGCGACCTTCTTGTTGTAGGATAAAAAAAAAGGACTGCCAAAACATACGAGTCTATCACCCCATTATTATAGACATGGTTAGTAAAATAGAAGACATATATAGTACATGAAAACATGTGTATCATCGAATATTTATAAAAATACGGTGAATAATTAGTCATCGTGTACGTAAATATTTCAAGTATTAGTTACTTAATTATATTTTTTTGTAGGATTTTTTAATAGGACACGAAGGGATAAGATAAGCTAATAATATATCATTGTCAAATATGCACAAAATACGTGTATTATTCACAAAAAATCATTAAAAGAAACTCAGAGATGACAAATTTACTTCCAAACCAATGTTTTTACGTAAAACTATTTTGAACCATTTTTAAATCTTAATTATGAGTTCATTAAGAGCATTTCCACCCCCATCCAGTTGCAAGGAGGATCGGATAATTCAATCCACTAAAACCAACAAAATGAGCTCTAGCCTAGACATATCAGTCGGGCTATCCAGTGGGCCCAACACCCACGGACCGAGCACTCGGGTCATTTCATCATGCCTCAGTGAATTTAGCTGCGTTAGGTTGACGTCAGTCATGTTATATATATTTTTTCGAAGCTAGATTCCTCCCCCTCTGATGACCCATCAATTAGGTTAATGTTACTTCCAACTGAAGACAATCCTTCAGATGAACCAAGCTCTAGAAACTCAAAAACAATGCTGGATTCCTCCCCTTCTGATGACCCATCAAACGAGTCGTCGTTCTTTCCAACTGAAGATAACGAGATGTTGCAAGATTCCTCCTACTCAAGACAACGATCTTGAGCAAATCTTTACTCTCTGACGAGTCGTAGATGGGGATCAAGGCGTCTTTTGGATGAATTGGGTGACTAAAATTTATGTGGTTGGTGTGGTGTGGGAAAACAAATGAGAGGGAGAAAATGAGGGGCAAAGAAGACAAGGGGATAGAAAGGGGGAGAGAGTGGGACACTTGGGAGGCTTCTAGAGAGGAGGACCTTTAGAAAAGACGATACTTTTAATTTTTGCTTTTATTTTTAAATAAATTTTTAATACTAATTGTTGGGCCAATTTACTATTTGGGATGGAGATGCGCTCGGACATTCACTAAGGCAATGGGCGCGTTTGTTGCATCGGACAATCTCGGACTGGACTAACTTCAAGGACTAAGCTGGACTGGCTTAGACTATACTAAGCTAGACTAACTTAGTGAAGCGTTTGGTACAGTGTTGGACTAAGAAGCTGGATAATAACAAATTCTAATATTATATTATTTAATCTACAAATTCTAATATTTATTATAATCTATAAATTATTAATATTTTATTATATTTTATTATTTAATAATCTATAAATTATTAAATTATTAATATTATATTATTTTTCGATTCGAAGATTCCCAAACAAGCCAAGACTTCCAAGCCATTTTCAGGCCACATTCGACCACCTTTTGGCCTCGATTCAGGTAGAATCATAATCTTGTCACTCCCAGCTTCAATTTGGTATATTTTATATGAAAGTTGGTTGTGAAATGGATCTGAAAGAGAGTTAAATCAGAAA
>JADOBS010300982.1:0-11410 GCA_015708375.1 Cydonia oblonga
TTCGATGTCGACACGTGTCGCGCTGTGATTGGCCTCCTGGTTGGAGGGAGATTCTTGTGGATCCTTGACGGTATAATGTTGACTGGTGCTCAGTAGTTTCGGGATTGGTCAAGTATGGTACAAACAACATTAATAATTTTCTTTTTTGAGAGAGAGAGAGGGAGACTATTGAGGGCAAGGTCCAAAAAGACGTTAGAAACTAGTCGGGCGGCGGCCAAGGCCTACCACCTAGATGGTTGGTAGGCCTAGGCAGATTGAAGTAAATTTATTATATATCGTATAAATTGTGTCCATAAATATAATTGTATTAAGATACATCAATTGCCAAAAAAAAAAATACATAAAAATTATAAAGTGTAGGAAATATTGAAAACATGGGGGACAAGCATATAGTGATAGTTCAACTAAGTATTCAACAAGTCGCTTATATTATATTAAAAATATATAAAATGCAAAATGAAGTTATCAATTTTTCTGTATAAGTGAAAGTCGCGGATTAGACAGATGTCTAGACGAGCTAGGCGGGCGCCTATGCGGATGTCTATGAGCCCTTTCTTAATTTTCAAACACCTAGGGATTAATTAGGACGATGGTCAGCTGCCTAGCACCTAGGTAGGAATTTTTAGAACAACGATTGGGGGTTATGGTAAGAATTGTATAGTAACTTAGTAAAGGCCAGTTTCGGATTGCTGTACACTTTTAATAAATTGCTTATGCTGTGATTTAAGAGTAATCAGCTGCAAAATAAAGCAGTTGAGCGTTTGATAGATTATATTTTTAAAAGTGTTGTGAGTATGAAAAGCAGTGTACAAGCTATTTCTAGAAGGATAAATAATGCCATTGTTTAAAATTAATGAGTTTATTAGAGTTTGTTCAACAGAAAAGCTTTACTTTAAAGTGAATCAATTTTTAATGAAAAAAATAATACCAAACTAGGCCTACGTCTTAAAATGTTTATGGTAATTAATAAAAAAATAAAGATGTTTATAGTGAATTAGATGATACATAATTAGATTTGTTAAAATCTTAAAAAGAGTATTTTCATTTCCTTTCTATAGTGATAATAAGGTAAATATTCTTAATCAGATGCCTGATTAAACTCACAAAAATAAAACCTAAAAAATCCAACAAGAAACAAAAAACAAAAAAGGTCAAACTAAAGGCGAAAAGCGACACCGAGCAAAGTAAATATACGAAACGGGTTTAGGCCCATAACTGAATTCAACCCGAACACAAAACCGTCAGTCAGCGAAGCCCAAACCCGGAAACAGGAAGAACCAGTGTTTCCAGAGTGCCCACCGAGAGAGAGGGGCGCAGAGAGCCATGGAGTACAGATGTGTAGAGTGCGGCGGCCGCATGACGACTCTGTTCGTCCAATACTCTCCCGGCAACATTCGTCTCATGAAATGCGTAAATCCCTGTTCCTTTCTTTTCTTTTCCTATTTTATTTAATTTTTTCTGTATTTTTTGAGTTTTTCTGCTGCTAAATTGGGTTAGGTTTTTCTGTGAATAGGGTAATTGCAAGGCAGTTGCAGACGAGTACATTGAATGCGAACCCATAGTAAAGCTCCCTATCTTTCTTTTTTTCCCTTCAATTTCCTCCTTCGAAATTCAACAAATTTGATACGTTTTGATTTGTTTGCACTGCCAGATTATTCTAATTGATTTGATTCTGCACAAGACCAAAGCTTATACACATTTACTCTATAATGTCATCGACCCACAAGCTCCTTCTTTCCAGGTACTGAAAATTATGCTGCTTTTTGCTTCTGGGATTTTACAGTTTTACTGTTCCTTTGAAAATTTGGGTCACCGGGAGTTGCTAATTTTATTTTTTGGATACCCTTTTCAGGGTTTATTGTGGAAGTCGACTTTCGGGTTTCTTCTGTTGGATGCTTGTATCCTTACCGTGCTTATCAGGATTGTGATTTTGGAAATTTAAATTTTGATTCTTTTTACATACTATGTGTTTATATATGTATTGGGTGCCTTAGCAATGCGTGTAGATAGGAGTCTCTTTTTGGAAAGAAGCAAGGAAGAATGGGGCTTGTCCATGAGCTTCGCCTCATTACTTTGGAGATTTCAAAAGGTTGGTGGGTGCATCATCGGATTTCACGGGGTTTATACGCATGTAGGATGATTTATATTAAATTTTAACAGATGGGGTGAGAATTTTGGCATTTCAGTTTCCTATTAATAAGAAAAAGATGTTCTGATTTCAGATGCTGATGGATATCGTCTTTGGAAATATCATGTTTCTTTCTACATTTTTACTTGCTATGAGGATTCTTTTCAGCACATTCCCTAGACCACTCAGGTAGCTTTTCCCATGTGTACTCTCCAGGATAGCGGTGATTTCTATGAATATTTTAACTGAGGCATAGTTTTATTACCCATCTATATGAAAACATGTTCAGGAAGCATGCCTGGTTTGGTCAGTCGATAAAATGGTATAAACTGAACTAGAGAGTTCCATCTAGCATTGTTGATTTGCGACCGCTCAGAAAATTAAGATGGATAATGGTTACTCAAAATTATGTTGAGCTATGAACTAGTAGGAATTTGGTCTGGCTAAAGTTGGTACGGTTAGCACTGTTTAAAAGTTCAGGGAAAAAGATATAGAATACATAAGCAGAAGAACAAATTATGAACACCTGTGAGTCATGGTGTGAAAGATTCATAACTGGAGCAACCTGTAGTAGTGAGATAAGTCGTTGCCTCGTCTCAGTAGATAGTAGATACATATATATATATATATACACACACATACATACACAAACATGAACATATGAGTGTGTGATATTGTATATTCTGGTACAGGTATAAGGAGCTTCTGCTTGCAATATTTATTTCAAGTTACTTCAAGATGTTTCTTATTGCAATGATGGTATGGTTTGCAAATTAAATAAATCCGTTTTTTCTTTCCTCGTATTTGAACTTTCCTTAAGAATAGTTGATTAGACTCAACGCATATCTAATTTGAGCATGTCTTCTACAGGTCTGGGAATGTCCTTCTGTGATTTTGATCGTTGATTTATTTGTTTTATCATCCAACACCGTGGCACTCAAAGGTCAGATGATAATGTATTTACGGTACTTGACATGTTTCTAAAGTTAGCATTTTCAATGCATATTTCATTAACCAAGCTTTATCAGCGAAGTATCATCTTGAATTTGTTACGGAAAATGCTACTGCTAGAAGCTCATATATCTGATCACTTTAGTTTTAAGGACTACACAATGTTTTACGATATAAAGCAGATGTTCTGCCTTGATTTGATATGGAGGTGCGCATTAGCTAACATTAGATCTGCTTAGTATTTCTCAAATTCTATGGTGTGGAAGACTCTTACACTGAGAACGACCGATTGCAGCTGAACATCCTTCTTCCTTTCTCCTTTGTTTGAAACAGTAATAACTCGGTCGGCTATGAGTAGATGTATAGCGGCCTGCTTCAGTGCTCATGTGGTAAAGTTTTTGGTCACACAAAGGTGCTGGAGTTGGGGACTTTTTAGATCTTAAATCATTGGTTGCCTAACTTTCTCTGTATTGAAAGGCATAATTTTTGTTTAGACTTTTGTATTCTCCTTTATTATTCTTTTGAACGAATAGATCAATATTTTCTGCGAAGACAGTGGTGGTGTTAGACTGGCTGCTGTAAAATGTGGTGTAAATATGTAAGATGCGTGTCACAGTTATGAAATAGAATGGTGCAGTTTTTTAGCATTCTACTATAAACTTTCAGCTTTCAGATTTTATTTTGGTTCCAAGTTTTTACCTTCGATTGGAAATTCAAAGGAACTTAACCTTGACGGGGTGTCCAAGGGAACAAAACTTACCTATACCTGGAGTGCCATTGTGGCGGTTATTCAAACCAATCAATCACTGCTAGAAAGCTAAAAACACATTGCAATGCTTGATTAGCTTGAGATTAGATGAGTTTCGGCCTTCGAGGAGGGTGGAAAAGAGCCTTGACATGTCCAATTGCCCTAAATCAGTGCTCTAGTGAATTTTCCTCCTGTTGCTCCCTAACTAAAGGAAAGCGGAGAAACAATTTTTCTTATTGTGTGGTTTCAAATACTAGTTCGATACCAATTTATTCCTCAAATCCCTGGTAAAAAAATTCATTCCTCAAACCCTTAGTAAAAAAAATATAACGTTGTATAAAAAAAAGAAAAAAAGAAAAAAAAAAGAGAGAATATACCGCACAAAATTCCATTGAAATTGAAAGGTTCTAAATAAACAACATTAACTGCAATACAACATGAAAGGAGTACAGGAAAAGCAGAAATGCTGCACAGGAACGCAGCAGCTGATACAGGGAAAATAATCAAAGCAATATTTACATAAGATGGGTGTTTAATTCTGAAGGTTATCAAAGGATTAAACCAATCATAATCATCCGATTTTGATAATGATCGTAATTACCACTCCATTACGGATGGAACCTCAAATTTCAATACCAACAACCAGAACATCAACACTAGTGTCTGGTTATTGTAACATACTTGAGACTCCAGAAGCCATGTTGCAGCAGATCCTGTACAACGCCATTTCCAGAATAAACGACTATGGAAGGAAAGCCTGAGTTCGAGGCTAGAACTAGAGCCTGGTGCGAAGTATTATACCATTCCCCGTCGGGGGACTTGATAAGTGGTTTTGAGGAGATGCTTCAATGAAAGAAACCTATAGTTGCCTGCTTCAAAGACTCGGTTTTTGTTTTCTTCTGGAGCAGATGAGCAATGCAATTCTCTGCAGCTTCCTAAAGCAGAAATCAAACTGAGTTGAGTGAAAACAGAAAATAGCCTTCCCAAAGCTTCAATACAAGAGCTTTTATTAACTATTTCAGCTTTGATTGCTCACCTTGTCTTGTGATACAGCTTTGCAGTCGGATTCTTCTCGGAGCAACTCCCAGTGGATAGACGCGAATGGATGATGGTTGAAGACAATCTTGCTGAGGTACCTATGGCTTTTGATGAAGAGTGTAGATTATTTGAAGACAACTTTGCTGAGGTTCGTCTGACTATTGGTGAAGAGAGTACACTATTTAAGGACAATTTTGCTGAGGAATATTTGTCGTTTGGTTGGCAGGAGACACTCGGTCTCCAAACAACCGCTGCTTCGGAGAAAAGACATCTTTGCTTAATGTGGACTTGTCGAAGGAGTGTAGATTTCCAGATGAAATCTCAAACACTGGCTTCTGCTGCTGTTCTTTGAACTAACATGTTCACCTAACAAGCTTTGAAGTTTCTAAAACTAAGGAATGCTTAAAAACGGCCAAAAAGAAGAGGAACAGGCTTAGCAAACCTATATTGGTTGTCCCGGACATGATCGTCCAAAACTAGCAGAAGAAGTTTCTAATGCCTACAGTTCCTGAAAGGTAGATTAGGGTGATGCTTTCCTCTTGCTAGAGCTCTTGGGGTTCACAAGTCCCCTATTGCTGTTTTCCAATAACTAAGATCTTGCCGTTCTTCGATAACTAAGATCTTGCTGTTCTTCGACAAGTAAATCTTGTTGTTCACTAGCTATTCTTGAGTAACTAATACCGACTAAACCTATGTTGCTGTTGCTATCTTAAGACTCGTGCTTGCGACTCTGGTAGATTAGAGTCACTAAAAGTAGGGTACGTTGTTTCTTCCCAGGATACTAAATTACTAATCCTGGTCAACAATGATAAATCAAGAACTTTATGGGAAAAGAGTTTAAATCTCCATATCATCTGGAGATCGCAACTCATCATTGCATCCAATATAGTTATTGGGATGCACACCATCTCCCAGTTCCGTGTTCATTGGTGACAGCAGCAAGTAATCTTGTAACGGATCAAACGGTGGACCCATACATTCATGTGGTTGAAAAAAAGCCTGGATCAAGAATCATAACGAGAAAACGTTAAAAGTTTTGGTCATATTGGAACGTTCATATAAAATGAAGAAAACAACATTCAAAGACCATATTCTCACCTCTGAAAACATTTCCTCTGCAGCTCGATCGTAAACGCCATTAAGTTTGCTAGCTTGTTCATTGGGATCACAGGTTGAAATATTATTCTCATATTCAAGATAAGAAATACTATCCGGAATTAAAGATTGCTGCCTTGTGCAATCACCATAGACATAGGAAACATTTCCCAGCAAAGTGTGTAATGGTGCCTGCAGTGTGGAGGGGCAGTAATTCTGTGGTTGATGTGGCTGTGAAGGCTGATGTGGATGCGGTGGCTGATGTGGCTGTGGTGTCTGCTGCAGCAGTTGAGAGGGTGAATTCAGAATTTCTCCCATCTCAGCACACAACTGGTGGATTAAGAATCACAAACAAGCAGTGTTAAATTTTGGCAGGTTTTGCAAGTTCATACAAAAGAATGCAGAAAAAGCATATGCTTATCTCACCTCTTGAAACATAGCTGGATCATCGAAATCCAAGAATTTCCAGACACCAGTTTCATCATCACCATCATCAAAGCTCAAAATATCATTAGAGTCTCTAAGGCAAGAACCATCTGGAGACTCGGAGCTAATAACATCTCCTAGCTCTTTTTCTCCCAGATGTTCCACTGGCTCTGCTATCACATCACTTACAACAGCTTGATCGTCTTCAGAATTCGCTCCCGAATCAGCTAATTCGCCGCGGATTGGATCACCCTTCGGCTTCTTATAACTAGCTGAATTGTTCTTCAGGCGGCAGAGGACAAAGTCCATCTGCTTGGTGGGTTTAGAACCCACCTCAATTTTTGTGAGATGATACTCATGGACTACCCAGTCGGTCTTCTTTGCTTTCGGCACACGACCTTCGTAAAAGGTCAGAATCCTCTTCTTCCCAATCACAGCTTTGGATTCTTCAGCCCTGATCTCACGCTCCTTTCCTGTGATCTTGTAAAAGCCTTGATCTGTGGCCCGGTTGCAGCGAGTGCTGTTGATGTACTTGTAGTCGGGCCGGCTGAAGAAGAACCACTCTGCATGATCTTCTGGGAAGAATGCTGAAATCCAACAACAAAACAAAATGTTCAAAATTTGAAACTAGTCCACTCCAATTCTTGAGCGACAAGATATTACTACTCTTAAGTTACACTAAGGGGAGGGAGGAGGGTTTGCCCGGGGTGCAATGGTTTGAACCCGGGCAATCCACCCTTGCACTCCAATTCTTAAGGTACAAAAACTGAAAAGATCATAAATATATGCATGCAACAGCATCATACAAAAGAAATAGAGCACTGGAATCACAACACAAAACAAACAATGGAAACCCAATTCAATTCTGGATAAAAAAGAACAGAAAAATGGAACAAGATTGTAAATTTGCATAAACAACATCAGAATCCATCAGAAATAAGAAAAGGGCAGTGAAGAAAAAGTGAGACAGATTAGCGGGGTTACCAGGAAGATCGCAGGGCTCGTACTTGCAGACATCGATTTCAGGGATGACGTGACGGAAATGGGAGTCTGTGCCCTGTATCTTGTTCTTCAAGTAGTAGCTGACCAGCAACTCATCAGTAGGGTAGAATCTGAACCCAGGTAGTAGGATCACATTCACATTCTCTGCATCTCCTTCTTCAGTTGTCATGCTGCTGCTGATGCTGCTACTGCTCATCTCTCTCTCTCTCTCTCTCTCTCTCTCTCAACTTTGAACTGTGATTATTGATCGGTGTTTTGGGTTCTGTGAGGAAGCAGCATTTGAGCGGAGTCGTATTTATATGCACTCATCAAAGGCCCCACTTATCCCTCAAGGCACTGGACTATTGAAAGTTGACTAGTATTTTTTCCGAGTCTTTGAGCTTATGGTGTAAGTTCATCTTTTGCTCCCTGTACTTTTGGGGTTTCTTTCCTTTTGGTCTTCCAATTATTTCTTATCACAATTTCTTTAATTCCAGTAATATTGTAATCTAATTTAAATTATTTCTTAGGCAATTGCTTTCGCTAATTTGGCTAATCCTAAATTTACACAGTTATGATCACAAACGATATTACTATCTTAACTCTAACTAAACTTACAAACAATAGTACTAATTCAAATTCTGACTAAACTAAACAATATGGTTTTACAATATGAGTGGTCGTTTTGTTAATTAATTTGTGTTGTGGTTGTCTGAAAAGTTTTCTCGTTGACATAAGCAACTCTAGATTTGTTACAACCAAAAACTGTTTGAATCCTACCAAATTTTGTAAGGGTTGAAGTGTTGTCCTTATCTTAGAAGGTTAGGGGCCAATTTGGAACAAAAAAAAACGTTTAAAGATCCAAACAGAACAACTACCAAAATTGAAGGTGCAAATATATAATTAAGTCTTGAGCTTGCAAAGCAAGTTTGGCCTGAGCGTTGGACATGGCTGCGTCATATCAACGTACTCTAGAATTTAAGAACTTTCTACAATCTCATACGTGGAAAATAATTGTTTTTTTTTTTAAAAGGCAAAGCATTACGTCAGTACGTCTACTGTGCATGTCCATGTGGAGTGACAACAATGTTGTTACAGATTTCGGGTTTACATCCAGCTTAGCTGTAATAATACTACACAATGTTGTTGAAAAAAAAAAAGAGTTTCGTATGTTTTTATAAGGAACTGCAACAAGATCGGTCTTGAGATTTTGAGGGTCTTATGTGAGCCTTCAAAGTGAGGCTTTAGAGTTCTCAGACTTCTCACACTTTGTACATTGATATATATGAAAAAGAATTCTTTAAATACATAAAATTTCTTGAATTTGCAAAATTCGAGAGATTTTGGTACGAAACGGTAAGGAATTGACAGCGTCAATGGGAGTACGAGCAGCCGGATCCACGTATTCGTGTATGGAGTCGTCGGCCGTAATGGCGCTGTGTTTGATTTTGGATGCGACGGGTTGGGGTCGATGTGGGTCAAATGCCCTAAACCAGTACTCTGAATTTTCCTCCTGTTGCTCCCAAACTAAAGGAAAGAGAGAAACATTTTTCTTCTTTATGGATTCAAATACTAGTTCGACCAATTTATTCCTTATTTCCCTCGTATAAAAATATAAGGACGTATAAAAAACCACGAGGAGAATATAATACACGACATTCCAAGAAATTGAAAGGTTCTAGACAAACAGTATTAACAACAATACAACATGAAAGGAGTACAGGAAAAGCAGAAACGCTGCACAGAAACACAGCGCAGCTGATACAGGGAAATTAATTAAAGCAATATTTACATAAGGGTGTTTAATTCTGAAGGTTATCAAAGGATTAAACCAATCATAATCATCCGATTTGGATAATGATTGTAATTGCTACTCCATTGGGACGGAACCTCAAATTTCAATACCAACAACCGGTACATCACCATTGGCGTCTGGTTATTGTAATATATTTGAGACTCCAGCAGCCATGTCGTAGCAGATCCTGTATAACTCCACTTCCAGAATAGTGGGACGAAGCCTGAGTACGAGGCTAGAACTAGAACTTGGTATCAAAGTATTATACCACTCCCCAACGGGGACTTGATTGATGGTTTTGAGGAGATGCTCCAGTGAAAGAACCCTATAGTTGCCTGCTTCAAAACCATATGCTTCAAAGACTCGGTTTTTGTTTTCTTCCCGGGCAGATGAAGAGCAATGCTATTCTCTGCAGCTTCCCTGACCTGCAAATAGAGTTAACAGAAATCCAATTAGGTTGAGTGAAAACAGAAAATAGCCTTCCTAAAGCTTCAATACAAGAGCTTTTATTAACTATTTCAGCTTTGATTGCTCACCTTGTCTTGTGATACAGCTTTGCAGTCGGATTCTTCTCGGAGCAACTCCCAGTGGATAGACGTGAATGGATGATGGTTGAAGACAGTTTTGCTGAGGTACGTATTACTTTGATGAAGAGAGTACATTATTTGACACATTTTTGCTGAGGTTCGTCTGACTTTTTGATGAAGAAAGTACACCATCTGAAGACAATTTTGCCAAGCAATACTTGTAGTCTGGTTGACATGAGATATGCGGTCTCCAAACAACTGCTGATTCTGAGAAAAGACGTCTTCACTTCATCTGGACTCGTCAGAGGAGAGTAGATTTCCTCATGACATCTCAAACACTGGCTTCTACTGCTGTTCTTTGAACTAACATGTTCACCGAACAAGCTTTGAAGTTTCTAAAACTAGGGAATTCTTAAAACGACCAAAAGGAACAAGAATGGGCTTAGGTAACCTACATCGGTTATCCTTGACATAATGCCTACAGTTCCTGAATTGAAGATAAGGGTGATGCTTTACTCTTGCTAGAGCTCTTGGGGTTTACAAGTCCCCCAATTGCTCTTTTCTGATAACTAAGATCTTGCTGTTCTTCGATAGCTAAGATCCTGCTGTTCATTAGCTATGTTGATGTGTTTCTTGAATAGCTAATACCGACTAAACCTATTTTTCTGTGTTTCTAACTCCACTGTTGCTATCTTAGACTCATGTTTGTGACTCTGGTAGATTCGAGTCACTAAAAGTAGGGTCTATTGTTTCTTCCTGGTCAACAATGATAAATCAAGAACCACATGGATAAATCAAGAACCACATGGAAAAAGAGTTGAAATCTCCATATCATCTAGAGATCGCAACTCATCATTGCACCCAATATAGTTATTGGTTTGCACAACATCTCCCAGTTATGTGTTCATTGGTGACAGCAACAAGTAATCTTGTGACCAAGAGGGGTCAAACATGGGACCCATATATTCTTCTGGACTAAAAGAAGCCTGGATTAAGAATCATAACGACAAAGGGTTACGTTTCGATGTAATTACTAATTTTTGTGCTGCATATTAGAAAGTTCATATGAAATGAAGGAAACAACTTCTTACCTCTGAAATTCTTTTATCTGTAGCTTGATTTGGAACACCATTAGCCAGTTTGTTAACTTGCTCATTGGGATCATTGCTTGAAATATTATTCTTGTATTCAGGATGAGAAATATCATCCGGGAATAAAGATTGCCGCTTTGTGCAATCACCATAGACATAGGGAACATCTCCATGCATAGCGTGTAACATTGGCTGCAGTGTGGAGGGGCTGTAATCCTGTGGTTGTGGTGGCTGGAGAAGATGAATTCAGAATTTCTCCCATCTCACGAAACAACTGGTGGATTAAGAATCACAAACAAGCAGGTGTTAAATTTTGGCAGGCTTTGCACGTTTGTACAAAAAAATGTAGTAAAAGCATACGATTATATCACCTCTTGAAACATATACATATCAGATGCAGCTGGATCATCGAAATCCGAGAATTTCCGGCCACCAGTTTCATCATTAGCATCACCAAAGGTCAAAATACCACTACCAGGTTCACCACCATCGTGATTACCGCCGGCAAACACATCACGTTCTAGCTGTTTGTATGCCAGAATTTCTTCTGTGTCGGAAATCATATGATTCATTGTTGCAGCTTGGTTATCAGTATTATAGGTAATGCAGCCACTAGTACCAGGATCAACT
>JADOBS010300983.1:0-11411 GCA_015708375.1 Cydonia oblonga
TTGTCATTACATAATTTTTTTTTTTTTTTTTTTTTTTTTTCTTTTGTATAGCTTGCTGGTGATGAAAGGAATGAGGCAACACAATCAATTAATTGCATTCTCTATGCCCAAATTTGTTCATCCTCCATCATCTTTCGAGCAAGTGCGACGTTCATATTTTTATACATTCATTCATAATATCGTTTTGTTTAGCAAAAACACATTCAGTACTGATGGAATTGGACCCGATCCTTACAGATGGCAAATCATCAAGACACTTGAAACACACATTTTGGTTCTATAATTACATACCAATCAAGAACAATGGCAGTAGGCATTGGGTGCTCAACTAGCAGACACCAGCGACCGCAAGACAATTTTGAAGTTGAAACTGATGCAAGACAACGCCTTGTTTTTATCATCCTTGATTGTCATCTTCAGATTGTAAGATCCCTGCAAGCATGAAACACCGCTATCCGTGAAACATCTGAATAAAATGCATCACTAACAATATGTTCAAACTGCAACGGTTAAGAAGCAATGCTAATAAGCAAAGGAATTCCAATTTGCATCTTGTCAGCTACCCATTGAATGGCATCAAAATCATAACAGAAAGAAAACGATTTTCTTTCATCTGTCATGCCCGGTGAGCCTTAACCACCAAATTACCGCCACGTCAATGAACGAAAATGGCAAAAACTTTTACAAGGTGGGAAGCTGCGGTTTCTTGGTTCTTTTGGGTTTTCTTTTTCCTTTTCCCTTTTTTTCTCTCTCAAGTCTTTCTAAGGTGGACTTCTGGTTCCCTCTATTCTTACTTATTTTCTCATTTTCTTCGTAAAATTGTTATATTTCCTTCTTTCTATGGGACTAGATGATCATAATTACCAGAAGAAAATTCAACACTAAAGTCAAATTATTATCGTATGTACAACGGTAAGACAAAAACTCAAGGAAATGCTCCACACAGACAACAAACACACACCAAATAAGTGTCACGTGTTTCCAACAAAAGAATAAAACAAAACGTGGCACCGAGGACCGAAATCTATGAAAGAAAAGCAGACTGAGGTAAACAACCATGTTCAATCAAGGTAAACAAGCTGCTGGTAATTTTAAATTTAGAAAGGAAATAAGATCCTAAATAAAACAGCAACGGAGGAACAAAAACAAGAGGAATCTGTAAAATTAAATTAACTAAAAATTAGAGCTTTAAAAGGTACATCAATGAATCTCTTAAGTCAATAAAGAAATTTAACATGCACAAGATATAATAGCTAAACACAAAAATCAATAAACGTTATTAACATGCATAAACGGATAATTATAAAAAGCCCCTGCAACTTGAAAATTGTCTCTAAAAGTAAGAACAACTCTAGTTGTATAAGACAATTGTAAAACGCTCATAAATATAAAATGTGGCCATAAGGAAATGACCATATATTTCTTGCTGTCCTAATGTGATACAGAGCCTCAATGGACTTACTTATCGTCTACTGCAACAGCAGCGACACTAAAAAGGGGAAAAAACTAGGAGGTGATGAAATACAAAAATTTAATTTTAGAAAAATAAAAAACCACATGATAAGTCTATTTAGGTCTATGCACATCCAAGGAAGGACGAGAAAATCTATATTGGGGGAAAAAAAGAGTAGAAAAGGAAATGAAAAGTCAATTTTCTACAGTTTATTGAGCCTTTACGAAAGTTAAGTTACCAATACAAATGATGTCAAAACTTTAAGATCACAATAAAGACCAAATGGGAAGTATAAAAAATAAAAAGGCAAAGTCCCAAAAAAGAAAAATTATATCAGACATTCTCAAACTGTTGGTGTCCTATAATAAATGACGACAATACAAATTTTGGTATCAATCATGAAATGAAACAATTACACATGAGCTCACAAGTGCACATCAGTACATGAGAGATTCACAAGAAGTTGAAGTCAGCAAGTATGCCTCAAAAGTGGCTTAAGAACCTTGGAATGGTAAAGGTAATGAGGATGTCTTGAGTATAATCTTTATAATGAAACTTACAGGCGGAGTGATCCCAGGTAAGGTTTGGGTGTGAGAAAGCAGAAAGTTGCCTGCTGAAACCGGGCAGGATAACTTTTCACAAAAATTCTGGGTTTCTGCATGCACACGCACCCCAAAATAGTAAACCTCGATCACCACTTTCCCACTGGAAATTGTTTGACCTGTACGAAGATTAGCAGGCACAATTATCTAAATAAATATGTTAAATATGACCCGTGGATGCATGCAGAAAAAGAAATTCCTAAATACATGCATTAATACAGTGGTTTATATAATTATAGAGCACCAATACATAAATTTTCCCTCAAATCTGTCCTATTGTTGTAAGCTAATTGGTAATTACAAACAACCAGCTGTCCTAAATCAAGAAATTGGCTGATTAGAAGCCTACACTCGCATCAACATGGAGTGGTTATCTTTAATAAACAAGATAGAGAACAGAATCCGCAACAATCACATTTGGCTTCAAAATGGCAAACTCAGTTTAAATGTATGTCCTTAGTTCTTAAGATGATTTAATTAATTTGATGAGACAAATGCTGGCCTTTAATATACTTGAACTGACACTTATCAAAATGGAATACAGAAAACCAAAAGCGAAATCATCTGCACAGAAATGCTAGCAAACAAGGACGAATATCCCTTATCCCGCAACAAATTTATACTATACTACAGTGAGCAGATTCAGAAAAGGTGAAAAACAAAAACTTAGAAATCGGTTAATATACCTGTTGTGGCAGAGATGCTAAAGGTAACTGGCTTGCCTCTCACCACTGGGTCAGGCAATATTTTGACTCCCTGGACCTTCACAGCGTACTCATCTTTCTGGCCTGAATTTGATCGAAATTTGATAAAATAAAATAAAAATTGAAAGTAGTGGCAAAAACAACTAAATTAGCATCAATACAAAAGGCAAATATTAACTCAAATTAATGGAGAAACTGAAAATACAAACCCCCGTCCCCCAAATTTCTTATCTGCAAATGAATTATAAAACAAAGCTTATTGGCAAATTCCATAGCAAAAGTCGATAAAATAATCAAACACTGATTATTTAAAATCAAATAGATAACAAACTTGTTCAAGGTATGATAAAATAAAGAATCAAGCATATGGCGCATTACCGCAGTTCATGCACTCGTGGTGCGGGTTCGATCCCCACCGATTCCCCTCCCCTAAAAACTCACTATTTAACCCATTGCTACTATCGCTCTACTCAATAAATAATGAATGAATGAATTAATAAATTAAATAATCAAAAGCAGAGAAATTCACGAAGTAATTCCATCAAGTAGCCTAAACCCTAAATCATGCAACTGTTAATTACAGCAATCACGGTCAAATTGGGTTCTTATTAGAGAAACGAAAATAATTTAAAAAATAATAATAATAAAAAAGGAAAGAAACTGACTGCAATATTTGACATCAGTAGACTGAGTGAGTGGTAGGAGGAGGTAGAAGGCGAAGCAAATCACAATCGAGTGGGCAAGCACCGCCATGATCTCTCCCTTTTTTTTGCAGAGAAAAAGAAATGCAATCGGAATTTAGAGGTAGGATCGGAGTCGTGGTTGTGGTGGTGGATAAGGTGTCAAAACTGAGGGTTAGGTGCAATTACTTACGCAAGCCACCGAAAATCGTTTATATGGTAACAGACAAATCATTGGAATGTCTCTATAAAAAAAAAAATCAATATAAAATACTAATCTGGTTTAATTGTAACCGTTCACATAAGAAGACAGGGATGGAAAGAGAGATTAGGAGACTAGAGAATCTTCTTCTGCTATAAATTGGAGAAATTATTAGATGTTACTGTACCACGTGGCACTAATAGTTGGTAGTACTTGCTACTAAATGCATAACATGTGGCATAGTAATTATCAAAGGGTTTTTACTACAAATAATTCTTGAAATTGACTCATCACATCAACATGGTCTCTGAAATTGATGATCGATCAACGTAGTTCTTGAAAATGGGTGTCACAAATCAATATGGTCATTTTATGATAATTGTGTCAAAAATTCTATTACTTGATGCGACACATAACTGGATCCCACAAATCTAATTAAATATTGCCATGTGAATTAGAAAATATTTAAATATTCCCTTCCCCAAAAACCCAACTCCGACTCCTACAGCGACACAGCCATCAACCCAAGCATTGTAAAAACACACAATGCAATTGCCATATGCATAACCCCCACAACCACCTAGCACTGACCACCAAACCCACCATGCTCTCATCACCAACATCTTATACTTCCTCTTCCTCCTCCGCTCCTAACCTCTCCTTACCATCCACTGAAACCACCACCACCACCACCACCTCCACCATCACCTGTCTGATCATTCTATGCCTAACCACATGCCCTTCCCAACCTACATCTCTCGTCTTGCGATTGTATAGGCGTTGTCGGCTCCAGCCAGTCTAATCGGTCACACCCCTGTTCTCGCGCTCCTCGTACTCTCAAGCGATGATAATTGAACTGAAACCTTTATGGTGTTGCTCGACCCGGAGGTGTAGTCTAGAGGGTGGTGTGGGGCTGTAATGGTTGCTTGGTGGGAGAGGAAACAAGATGGTGAACAATCATTTTTTTTTTGTAAAAATAAAAGGTTTTTTTTTATTATTCAAATATTTTTTTAATTCACATGGTAATATATTAATAAATTTGTGGGACTCATTTATGTGCCACATCAGCACCTAACAAAAATTTTAACGGAATTCTAACGGAAGGACCACATTGATTTGCGACACCCATTTTTAGGGACTACATTGATCGATTTTCAATTTCAGGGACCATCTTGATGAGATGGGTCAATTTCAGGAACTATTTGTCATAAAAAAAAAACCCATTATCAAATGAAAATTGATTGCTAAGTTTCAACCCTTCTTTAATACCGTTAGGGTTTTCTAATAATTTCTCAGGGATACCTCGTATTCCTTCCTCATTTTCCACCAAAACCAAAAAAATACTTTCGCCTCCCTTTCTGCATGAATCTTATCCCTTTTTTGCTTGAATCAAATCCACAAACTGCAATTCTCTTTTTCCACCAAAATGTAATCCACAAATTGTAATCCTCCCTTTTTGCTTCAATTTTTTGCTTGAATACATATTTTCTTATACAGTAGTCATTGATACCAATAGTGATGAAGAAAATACTCGGGAAGAAGATTCAATCATTAATATAGAAAGTGACGAAGAAAATAATCAGGAAGAAGATCCAGTCATTTTATTGGATTAAGTGGGGCTTTGGTATTGTGGGAGCCAAAAATTACTCCCCTACTAAACAAGCCACTGTCATGTTTTATTTTTATTTTTATTTTTAATAAAACGACATTAGATTTCATTGAAATAGCCATAAAAGGCTAGACAATACAAGAATATGATTCTTCATCTACAATAAGATCACTAATAATAGAGGGAGGATTATCAATCCAAGTACAGTCACCCCCAATCGAGCAAGACAATGAGCTACGATGTTGGCTTGGCGGCGGATATGGGAAACAGTAGCTTCAGTGACCCTGGTAAGCAAGAACTTTGCATCCTCAATGATAGGTCCTAATTGAGAGACATTCAAAGAAGCATTTCAAAGCGCTAAAACAGTCTGAAGTGAATCACTTTCAAGCATAACATTGTCTAAACCCCTATTTACCACCAGCTCAAGCCCTTCCCGAATAGCCAAAACCTCAATTTGGAGCAGAGAGAAGACATTTTCAATAATACGAGTAATAGCAACCATGCACTGACCCTGTGACATGCCCTGACCTCGATATTCCCAAATACCAGGATAGGCACGTGTTGGCCGACACCCGAAGGTGATGAAGCCATTTTAACATGCATGCAAGTGATAATGGTAAACAGAAGTAAATAAAATATGTAAATATAAAGAAATACGCAAATGTGGAAACGTGTTCGGAGCATACAACTCATCAAGAATAATGTGAAAGAATTATTATAAAAAGGTACGAACAATGGAATAGGTCCTACACCGAGAAGACTCGAAGATACCTATGTGGAAGTGCCCTAACGCCAGGATCGTATGCCTCGATTCTAACTCCTGAAGGGGGTGCAAAACAAAAAGGTGAGTGGACCAAAATTTATAATAATGATACTAAGTAAAACCATTTTTCTTTTAAATATACTAACCACCAGTTTTGAAAACATTATATAATACTACATACTAGGTTTTTTTGAAAACCCTAACGTGCCATGAAAACATTCGTAAATAATAAAACCATATCTAAAAGTGGTACCGAAATCGCCCAAAGGCAAATCCGAGAAAGCTCGTAAACCCAAAATAATATAGTACTCAGCTAGGGGTATCATAGTTGCCCGAAGGCATAGCCATCACCTGAGGGTGAAGTTGTACGACACTGGGTTACGCTAATGAAGAAATATGATAGGTACCATCACTCGAAGGTGAAGCTGTACGACTCTGGATTACTTCAGAGAAGAAATATAACATAACACACCGACACTAGCCGTGGCTAGTGAAGCTGTCTGACAATGGTTTCGCCAGTGAAGCTGGAAGTATGTCATAAATATCCTCAATTGTGTCCTATGGTCATAGACGTATACATACTCAAATTGTGTGTATGTGCTGTATGATTACCCACTAGATAAGCACCGAAAAATGTAATCAAAATCTCATACCAAGTGTAGAATACCAAAACCTCATCATCTGAAATCATAATAAATCCACCATGTGAAATCATGAATTCACTTCGGTAAACCCATCATATATCGTAAAGCATAAAAAGCCATGGTTCGTAAATCTTTCATAAACGTAAATTCAATAAATCTTAAATAAATCATGAAACGTAAAATCATGAAACCATGCTTTTCATGAATGCAAGCCTAGCATTTAATAAAAATCATGCAATTTAAGAAGGGGTCCACACACAGATACTCCGTCGCTGAAGAGCCGTTTGAACCAGGGAGGACGGGATCGCCACTAACAAACGCAGAGCACATAAAGGAGTCAATTAGTGAAACCCTACTAAAACGACTGAATTTGGGAAAACGGAGCGTGAATTTGGAATTAGGGTGTCTAATTACCCTCAGAGGGGTCCTGGGCAAATTTCGTAAAAAGTCAACAGTTGACCCGAAAAGTCAACAGAGGCACCAAGCCAGTCAACTACATTAAAACTTCGGAATTTCACTAAACGAATGTCAAAAAATGACTCAGGGCATCGAAATTAGCCTAGGAGTGTTCCCGAGAAAATTTCGTAAAAGTTGATGCAAGGAATATTCCTGAAAAATTCCAAAGAGAATATTCTGGTCGCCGAAGTCGCCGCTGGCCATTGAAAACCTCGTCGTAAATTTGGGTTTTTGGCTAAATTTCTGAGCAATATTCAAAACTTAATAACTCACTCGTTTCTCAACCAAATTCGACCCATAATATATCAAAACGAAGATAGGAAAGTGTAAAACAAGATATATCTATTTGAAAGCTCAATGGTTACTAGAGATGGCTGGAAAATGGCCTGAAAGGTGATTGGTCCGTGGGAAAACTAGGTTCCTCGTTGGAAAACTGGAAAAACTTTAAACGTCCATAACTTTGTCATTTTTTAACCAAATCACATGATCCAAACATGAAAATTCATCTATGCAATGAGAGGAATCCAAATAATGTGGTTATAGGTCTCATCTTAGCCAAAATCTACAAGAAAAACGCCGGGAAACTTGTTGCTCAAAACAGTGCTTTTTGAATCCCTTTTTTGTTGGGATTTTTACGAAATAAAACTCATAGCTGGGTTCATGGGGTCGAGATGAGTATGATTATAATGTTTGTTATTCGAATTTTGGTGGTGGTGGTGATTTGTTTCAAGGGGAGAAAGGGAGAGCCGGGAAAAAGAGAGTTAGAGAGAGAGAAAAAAAAGCTACGGGAGAGAAGAAGGATGAGAGCGAGAGAGAGAGTTCCAGAAATTTTGCGGGTGCCAACTTGGCACTCACCCAATGGTCGTTCAATTAATTATCAATTTACCAAAATATCCTCGACATTTAAAAGTTCGTAGAATCTTTGTTATAACTCTAAATTACATTTTGTTTGCGCCCACACGTTCATAACGTCGAGTACTACACGAATACACTAATACAGTAGATCTAACGTTTCACGACAAAAAAGTCAACGAAAGTCAAAAATCTCGCCTCCAGGGTCATTTTCATAAAATCACACATTCAAAATTATAAAAACCATAAAATTAAGGACGGGTTATTACACCCTAGGAGTTCCTGATGGTAATACCTACTCCACCGAGGCAAAGATCCTTGAGCCAGGCACCATCAACATTAACTTTCAGTCTATCTGGGGATGATAGAAGGCCCACTCGGGGCGGGAGGGAGACGTCTGTTACTTTGAGAAAATCCTGCCACCAATCTGTGGCTTTTTTCACAATCAAAGGGGCAAAGGTTGAGCTCGAAACCCCAGAACTTACAATTTATGGCCGTCCAAATTGACCACAACATCATGACAGAATCAAAATCTGCTTGTTTCAGGTTTAAAGCCATTTGAAGATCCTTGTCCTTAATTTGACAATTGTGCAAAGAGCCAGGGTGGAGACCCAAATGAGAGGCCATGCAAACACATCGTGCAAAATGACAATCAAGCATAATATGATGAGTAGATTATGGTCCAGCACCACACATGATGCACGATGGATCAATATGGATCCGTTTTTGGATGAGGTTCAAACCAGTTGGTATAATATTGGAGAAAATCCTCCAAGCCATCATTTTTGCCTTTGGAGGAATCAAAGTACACCTAAGTTTCTCCCACAAAACATAGTAGGGGGTGCTACTCGTGGAGGAAGACGATATGAGGGAGATTGGGATAGTCCATAGACGTGTCACATGATATGCATTTTTCACAGTAAATAAACCTCTTTTGTCATAATGCCAAACAAGCTTGTCATCCACCTTACGCTTACTCAGAGGTATAGTGCAAATTAGGTCGACTTCTTTGGTAAAGAGAAGAGAATCTAATTGAGGCAGATCCCATTTGGCCTCAGAAGTAATTAGCTCTTGAACTAAGAAGATGTCATAGTTGCTCGGTCTAGGGGAAGAGATCTGGAAAGTGGAAGGAGAGGGGAGCCAGCGGTCGTGCCAGACCCTTACCGAGGAACCATCACCAATCTGCCTGCCGAATCACTTCCCTAGCAACACAAATACTACATCACACATAAGATGCATTCGGCCTAACAACAACATCAAATAAAGATGAGTTCGGGAAGTATTTGGCTATCAAAATCCTTGTAACAAGTGATGAAGGCTCATTCAAAATCTTCAAGAAGGCCAAAATTAAAAGCATATAAGTTCTGAAACCCAAGTCCACCCTCAAACTTAGGGAGGCATAACTTTTCCCTAGCCAATTAATGAATACGTTTCGAGTTCTCCCAATCGTTCCACCAACAAGATGCAATCATCTGATTAAGCTCATCGTAGAAGTACTTGGGCAATAAAAAATAACTCAGTGTAAATGGGGATAGATTGCCCTACAACCTTTACCAAGAGTTCTTTTCCGGCGGCACTAAGGATTCCTCTTTTTTCCCTGAAGCTTATTCCAAAGACGTTTTTTGATATGATTAAAGCACACCTCTTCCAACAAAACTCGGAAGACCCAAGTACCTTTTGTGTCAATCCACACGCTTCACATTAAGAACAGAAGCGAGATGCATCTAGGTCGGATGCTTAACATTTTGACTAAAACATACTGCACTCTTTTGTAAATTCACTTGTTGGCCCGAAGCTTATTCATAACTAGTGAGAATGTCCATGACTATCCCGCAGTCCTAGATAGCTCGAGCAAAGATAAAACTATCGTCAGCAAAAAAACAAATGATGAATAGGAGAAGCATGTTGACAAATAGTAATTCCTTGTAAAGACCGGCTCTCTCTCAACTTGATTGATCAGAGCCAAGAGTCCATCTACACAAAGTAGAAATAGTTATGGGGAGATGGGATCACCCTGACGAAGCTCACGAGAATGGTAGATGTAACCGGTGGGGGAGCCGTTGACCAAGAACGAGTAAGTGACAAAAGTAACACACATCATGATCAATCTAACCCACTTCAATGCGAAGCCCAACTTCGTCAAAACCCGCTCCAGGTAATTCCACTTAATTCGGTCATATGCCTTACTCATACCAAGTTTGAGTGTGAAGAAACCATTTTTACCCCTTCGACGTTTAAACAGAAAGTTGGCAACTTCCGACGCCCAAATAGAGTTATCAGAGATAACATGGCTTGGGAAAAAAGCACTCTGTTGTTGTGAAATAAGGCAGGGTAAGATTCATTTTAGCCGATTAGCAAGGATTTTAGAAGTGATTTTGTATGTAACGTTGCACAGACTGATGAGGCTAAGCTGACTCATAAGTCGGGTTGCTATTGTTTCAGGATAAGGGCAACATTTTTGAAATTAATTTTCTTCAACATCTTCTTAGATAAGAGGATCGACAACACATCAATAGCCACATCAAAACCTATAATAACCCAATATTTTTGGAAAAATAAAAGGGCATCCCATTTGGACTCGGGGATTTAGACAAGTGCATATGAAATAATGCAATATTCACTTCCTCTGGTGTAAAGGCACGTCAAAGGTCTACATTCTTCTCAGGTGTTACCTTTGTTGGTACCATATTTGGGCCTCGTATATTTGGACCTTGGACCTAAAGCCCACAACTTGTAAAAGAGGAGGAGCCCTTATTCTATAAAAGGGACTCCTCCCCCTCATTCCAAAAACAAGCTCAAAGCCTTCATTCTCAGGCTAAGGTTCCAAACAGGCACTTAAGCCTAGGAACGTTGAAGGGAGTCCTCACACTACAGAGGCTCTCTTCTCCCTTCTCTTCTTTCTCTGGGGGACTTCCCCTCAAACATATCTCAGAGGGCAATACCCTCACAAACACTTGTATCCATACAATTACAGAGAAAAAGAATCAACAATCAGTGTGGACGTAGCCCAAACATTGGGGTGAACCACGATAAAAGCCTTGTGTTCTTGGTGTTCTTTGTGTTCTTGTGTGCTTGTGCGGATTCACGGTCGGATTTACGTTGCTCCAAGACCGCCCCGGTTTTGTGCATCAACATTTGGCGCCGTCTGTGGGAAACGACACGAAAAGCTATGTCGGTTCTCTTTCATTTATTTTTCATCAAACCTCACAACCTCCACCGTGAATCTGCAGACATCATGCATAGTGAATCTGCTCTGTGGGAACTAAAACTCTCGTAATCTCTCCGACCCACCAACACATGTCATGGAATGCATCCACCTTATCCAATAAGCTAAAATCCCTCTCATCCGACAGTGGAGGCTGAAGCTGAATCTGATGGCGACATACTACAGTTTTAACATCCCAGCTCTTGGATCTCGTATATTAAAGCAAGAAAGAGTCGATCCC
>JADOBS010300984.1:0-11411 GCA_015708375.1 Cydonia oblonga
CATGTTTTGAGGAAGAATCATTTTGAGGATTTATAGGGAACGTCTTCAGCTTTCAAAATAGACATTTTGGGACCAAATCAGTGTTGATTTGGTAGGTCAAAAGTCAGATTATTTTAGAAGTCCGAATTTCAGTTAAAATAGGAAACCTTTTATTTCTTAGTTATCTTATTCTATTATGTTTCCTAGTGTTTTTTAGAAGAACTTTTCTAGGTAGGATTTTATTTTGTAGTAGTATATAATAAGGTTTTTTAGCCATTAGGGAGAGCACATATGCATCAATTTGGAGAACTTAGCTAGGCTTTGACGATTTGTATTTCAAGGTGCTTTCTATCCATGTTCTCAATAATTTTTTTGCTTTATGATTGTTCATAACTAATTTCCGTTTGCTAGGACGATGCCTTGAGCCTTAGCATGAATATGTAGTTTTTATTTATTTGTTTATGATATTATGCATGCATACTTTGAATTATTAATCATTGTATTTAAACTCTCTATATCTTAATGCTTAGCTATCATTAGGATGTTTAGATAAGTAATCAGATGCAATTCGGTCGGAATGTCACCGGATGATTGAGTATTGTTTTTTGTGATTGATAGTTGTAATTTCACTTAGGGAAAATGCCACGTCTTAAGGGTTGCATGGTTTTTCAAAGGGTTTTTACAAAGCATAATGAGTCATGCATGTTCATATTTGATTTGAATGCCACAGACAGATTACATGTTTGATATACGTTCTAACTTGAATGCCACAAGTAGAATATACATTAGGAATACCTAACCTTCAAAGTTACATGGGTAATTCATAAGTAATGAGTAAATCTACATAAGATTGTTAAGAGGGTGGTGAAACCCGAGTTCTTTTCCAAATTTATTTCTCAAAACCTTTTGCTTTTTTTCTGATTTCTTCTTAATTGGTTACTAGTTGTTTTTCCTAGATTACTTTTATTAAATTCTTTTTTATTATATTTAAATTCAAAAACAACCCTTTCCAATCTTTGTTTTCAAATAATTAACTAAGATTTTGGTTTTGCATAAATTTTTTTAAATATTCCCTAGGGAAACGACCTTACTTAAAGCTGTTTATACTATAACTACCTTATTATCTTGCAAGTATTTTTAAGTGTTTTTATCCCTACTTTTGCAGGTGATAAAAATTCTATCAAGAAATTGGCGCCGTTGCCGGGATTGTTTGAAATAATTTGTTTTTACCATATTCTTAGTTAATTATTATTGTATATATTTTCTTTATTTGATTGCTGATTTTATTTTGTAGGCTACAATTTATTAATTTTGAGAGCATTGATGGGCTGGGAATCGCCACCACCAGCAGGACCACAACTTTATGGGATACTTCGGCAGCAATGGATTGGTTTGGATTCTCTAGAACCTCCAACAGATTCGTTTGGATTTCGACAAGAAACACCTGCGAGGCCTGGTCATCAGCGTCTGGAAAGCCTAATGTGCCAGCAAAGGCTGATTGGGAGATTGCCATTGAGAAACTGGCTAAATACACTGAAAGCAACCACCATGTTATGCAGGATACCCACCAGATGATTCAAGATACCCAGGTTTCATTAAATAATTTGGTGCAGCAAGTTGGGCAGATTTTGTATCAACGGAAAGAACACAAAGAAGACGAGTTTCCTAGTTAACCAATTGTTGCCCCACAAGATTCAGAGGAATGCTGTGTAATTCAAACACCCCAATGTGCAGCGAGTTATGACTAGGTGCAGAAAGACGCCAGCGAGTTCAAACACCCCAATCTGTTCCTACCCATGTCTATAGGCCACACATACTAAACCATGATGCTGCAAAGCAACCCACAAAGCTGCAGGAATGCACTGAAACTGACGGACTGGATGGGGATGCTCACACCAAATCAGAATCTTGGAAATTACATGGCTAGCTATTAATCAATCTGGACACAGAGCCGGCTACTTATATAAATGTTTTAGATGCTGTAACAATCTGTGCACCTGCACAGCCCTTTAAACTTGAGGAAATTCATGTGGAGTCTCATAAGAAGGTTAAGACATACAAGGAAAAGATGATAAAGCTTCGTGACAACCAAATTCTTTGTCAAGAAATTCGGCCAGTGCATAAATTGTGGGCGTTAAATACAACGTTTAAGTCAGGTCGGCGGAGACGTAAGCCTCGCTGGAGGGAACCCTATTTGATACAAAGATTCATTCTCATAGAATGCTGGGCAAGAATGATTCAACCAGTGAACTTAAATGCACAGTTCAAGTCACTCCTTACTTACCATTGTCCTATGATGCAGCTAAAGAGTGGTTCATTCTAAAAGAACAAGTGACGTGATCATCAGTTCTACCTCTACGTTTAGCTATAAACGTTTACTAAAGCACTATTTGGGAGGCAACCTAATTTTTCTAACTCTTTTCTTTTTATTTTCGTTTATTTTAGTTTCGTTTATTTTATTTTCTTGCTTTTATTTCAACTACAAAAATCAGAAAAAAAAAGAAAAAGCAGTGTTTAATTCTTGTTATTTTTCTTTACTTACCTAATAAGTTTTTTGATTTGTGATTGCAGGTTGCATTCGGCACTGATTCGGCCCAATATCAACTAAGGGCGTGCAATCAACATTCATTCACCCCAGCACATTCATCATCATTCCTCCGCATTCATGAGATCAGGCAGTGCTGAAACAGAAACCAAAATTAAGATTTAGGAATGCTTACAGTGGGGTTTGCTGGGAAGCCTCTACACTACTTGGATCCACCCACTCACTCTCTCCCATGCAATTAATTTACAGACACTTCAACAAATTTCTAAGTACACGGTTCCACAATCGGGGATCCAAGTGTGCAGAAGGGTCCACATATCGCAGATCAAGTTTCATGCAAATTTTTGCTCCCAGATTCATCAAATGGAGACATGCAAATTCACAGAACACCTACGTGAGTATCACAGAGACGAATGCATGTTCACAGTCAACATCCACAAATCCGTATGATTTTCAGAGACGTGAAACCATGAAGAATTTTCAGAGACGCGAAGCCAGGATTTGCCGAGAGGAGGGCGAAATTAAAAAGAGTGCAACGATCAATCGAAGCGGTTGCTTTCACATTTGAGAGTGCAAAGTTTTGAGTCAATAATGTTCATAGTTGAAAATAGTCTCTCTACCAAAACGGTTGTAGCAATAATATCAAAGTCAATGTAAGCAGAAAGTACAACAAATCAAAAAAGTAACACAAAAATAAAAGTGAAAGCAAAATAGTTATCAAACATTTTTTTTTGTTTTTAATATAATAACTACGTTTATAAATTAGTACGAGTTTCTTTGGTTTTAGGATAAAATAAAATTATTAGGGCACTAGTTTTATATATAATAGATATGTGGATGGGACCAGTGGTGGATCCAGAATTTTAACATAAGGTGGTCCGAATATAAAAGCTCCAAAAAAAAAACGAAAATAACATTGAAAAATAAATGGCAAACTACAACTTCGACAAAAAATATGTATGAACTAACACTGTAACAAAATCCAAGTTGTCACATCCCGGTCTCGACTCCACCGTAGCACGATATTGTCTGCTTTGGGTCCCAACCATGCCCTCATGGTTTTGTTTCTGGGAACTCACGCGAGCAGAACTTCATAGTGGATCACCTGGGAAGATCAAAGCATGCTGGCCATCACCATGAGGTGACGTAACCATAAGGGTATGTGATGTGAAAAGTGAAAAATTTTAAAACTAATTAGGGCTAATTATACTAAATAATGAAAGAGTGCGCATTCATGGGATAAACCCACTCACAATTATTCAGAGCGTAATAGACAGTGAGACTACAGAAGAGTAGTCAAATAACTAAAGTACACTTATTACACAACAGTGATAAGTTCATACATCTAAATAGGAGAGAATGTCAGAATTGTCGAGATTCCTCAAGTGCCACAAAGAGTACGGCTATCTAGGACCTTGAGGGGCGAAAAACAAAGTTGAGTGGGTTAGCAAAACAATATTTATACGAAAAACCTTTATCTTTAAATATACTAACCCCTTGTCGTAAAACAAGTATAGTTTCCTTCGAAGAGAATATACTACGTAAGTGAGTACGTATCCACAATACTATAGTCAATAAGTCGATGAATGTGTATGATAAGTTATGATAAAATCAGTGCCACAGTAATATAAACATGTAATAATCAAGTATAAATAATTGCTCATCATCTAGGCTAGCACACGAGTCGGAGTTTCCTAATGCAACCTGTACGACAAGTCTGGGTGTAATAATGCGCTCTAGTATTACTATCACATGAAGACTGGTGCTAAGCACGATCACATACAAGTCGGAACTGCCTAATGTAGTCTGTATGACAAGACTGGCACCTAGACTTGGATCCAAGGTAAGCGAACGATGCGGATGTGAACATACACGTGAAAGACTAGCCCTGGCCCTAGGTGGGGTACTAACAACTGGGTGCAGCAAGATGAGCGTGTATACAATTATATATGAATGTCGTGACAGATATATCCCAATCATGTTGCAGCATTATCACAATTATCCACTACTTGGCAATATATATGCCAAGTGAAGCATTTATGAAATTTTGGAAACTATAAATATGTATCGATATAAAAACAAACTACCCACTCATAAGTACGTCGTTGGATCGTAGCCCCCGAGCCTGGCTTGGCCTCGTACGTCCTCGGGATAAGTTTCTCCTATATGTGAAATAACTAAAATATAATTAATTAAAGAACATATACAGAAACCTAAATAAAACCCTCATAGTTTACTCAAACCTAGGGTTTAAATATACCATCATGACCTACTCGACGTCACGAACATCCCTGAATTTTTGAAATAATTTTTGGATGGCTCACGTGCCCCCACACGTGGCCAAACCTTGACTGAGGCCTAACGGCCGTTAAGAATATTCCACAGAATATTTCATTAAACCTTAACAGAATTTAACGATGTTACCTGACATTGTTAGAATATTCCGTCTCCTTCTCTATTTGACCATCGTCCGCCGCCATCAGCGCAGCCGTCTGCAACTCGATTTTGCCGGAATCTGGAAAAAATTTCAAACTTACTATTCTCACTCATTTCTCAACCATTTTTGACGTTCTATATATGGATTTGAAGCTAAGGAAGAATATATCGCGTTATACCTGTTTGGGGTCCAAAAAGTGGATGGAGGTCGCCGAAAAAAGCCTCGAAAGTTCCGGCCAAACTGGAACTCGTTGAAACTCGGTAGTTTCACTTCCAAATTAGCTCCAATTTGTTGTAGGAGCTTCATGAGGTTGTGTAGAAGCGTTCCCATGCCTCAAAAGAACTTAACTCGTTTTAAATCACGTTGAACTCAGTTAGCCCGAGTTCGGACCTTCCGAGTTAACGAGTCAAAACTTGGTTTGGTTAATATGGTTGTGATCGTGGGAGTGTTTATGGGTTTGATCTACGAGTTTCGAAGCCCGTTCATGGTGTTTGCAGAGAAGAGAGAGAGTAAACGAGAGAGAGAAGGAAGAGAGAGAGGGTTTTACTTGGTGAACATAAATGAGGGATAGATGGGATTGGTTGCTGCAAAGAAAGAGTGGATGGGATTGGTGGAGTGCACGGGGTGAACTAAATAGAAGGCTAGGGATAGAGTTTCAAATTTTGTACTGAAAAGGAAATCGAAATCTATTCGAAGCAGTGATTTCATACAAGTAAAATTACACGTGCACTCGTAATAATACGTGAAATTTAAACTACGGAGCGAGAAAATAAATAAGGAAGAAATAAACACGTCCACGTCATTTTCCACTAAGGGCATAACCGTCAATACATATACTCGGGGAGAAATTACATAGGAAAATTAGGGACGGGTAGTCACAATCTACCCATCTTATAAAAATTTCATCCTCAAAATTTCAACATTAACTACATATCGAAACCATAAAGTAAACATGGGTACATATCTCGCATGTGATCATCTGTCTCCCAAGTAGCTTCCTCAACTGAGTGGTTCCTCTACAAAACTTTCACCGTCCTCATAGTCTTGTTCCTAAGAACCTTATCCTTCCAATCAAGGCCAGTCACTGGAACCTCATCGTAGGTCAAATCTGGATTGATCTCTAGTGGCTGAGGAAGGATAACATGTGATGGATCAGATACGTATTTCAGCAGCATCGACACATGAAACACATTATGTACCCTCGCCAACTCTGGTGGCAAAGCGAGTCGATAAGCAACTTCACCAACTAGTTTAACGATCTGGTACAGTCCGATGTACCTAGGGTTGAGTTTCCCTTTCTTTCCGAATCGCACAACATTTTTCCATGGTGACAATTTCAAGAATACCCAATCACCAACCTCATACACTCTGTCAGTGGAATGTCTGTCTGCGATACTCTCTGCCTAGGCCACTTTTAGGTTAGACTTTATCACCTGAATGTTCTGTGTCGTCTTATCCACGATCTCAGGGCCCTCCAAAACTCGTTCACCTACTTCGGACCAACATAGTGGAGTGCGACATGGTTTCCCATACAACGCTTCAAATGGTGCCACGCCAATGCTAGAATGGAAGCTGTTGTTGTAGGCAAACTCCATCAACGGTAAACATTGGTGCCAAACGTCTCTAAACTGTAAAACTGACGATCTCAACATATCTTCCAATGTGTAGATAGTTCTCTCTGGCTGCCCATCGGTTTGAGGGTGATAGGCAGTGATGTAGAGTAATCTCGATCCCAAAGCTTCCTGAAAAGCTACCCAGAACTTCGAAGTAAATCGGGGGTCCCGGTCAAAAATGATACTAACTGGAACTCCATGGTACTTAACCACTTCAGAGATGAATCGTTCGGCCAACTGACTTAACGAGAAATTCTCAAGAACGGGTATGAAGCATGCTGACTTGGTAAGTCGATCAACTATTACCCAGATACCATCATAACCATTTCGCGTACGAGGTAATTTGTACATGAAATCCATCATAATGTCTTCCCATTTCCACTGGGGTATCGAAAGTGGTTGTAGCAATCCAAATGGCTTCTTCCTTTCTGCCTTAACCTGCTGGCAAACTGCACAACGACTAACATACTCTGCAATTTCCCTTTTCATACATAGCCAATAATAGAATCGTTGGATAGTATGATACATCTTGGTACTCCCTGGATGCATTGTATGAGCAAAAATATGTGCTTCATCCAATATGTCTCTTTTTAGTTCCTCAACATTCAGTACATACATCTGATCACCTTGCATAAACATGCCTTCAGGGTCTCTAATCCTTAAGTCCTTCTTTTTCCCTTTTGACACTGCCTATATCAATTATTGAGTTTCTGTATCGTTCCTTTGGGCTTCAAGAACTTGATCTAACAGAACTGGCCTGACCTGGAAACTGGCAATTAGGGCTCCCCGTCGATTTGCTTTCAACGGTACTCTAGTGGATCTTAGATCAGTCAAAAGGGGAAGGAGACTTGTATGAAAAGCATTAAGTCGCCCATGAGACTTTGTACTAAGAGCATCAATTATTGAATTGGCACGGCCTGGGTGATACTCAATGGTGCAGTCATAATCACAGAGTAACTCTACCCACTTGCGTTGCCGGAGATTGAGATATGGCTGAGTGAAGATATACTTAAGGCTTTTATGATCAGTGAAGATCTTACATTTTTCTCCATAAAGATAGTGCCTCCAAATCTTTAAATCGAAGATAATAGCCGCCAACTCGAGATCATGAGTGGGATAGTTCATCTCATAGGGCTTTAACTGCCGTGATGCATAAACAATCACCTTTTCATGCTGCATTAACACACATCCAAGACCATTCAGAGACGCATCACTATAGATCTCGAAGTTCCCTCCATCATCAGGAGGTGCTAAGATAGGTGCATAAGCGAGAAGGTACTTCAACTGCTAAAAACTCTGCTCACATTCATCACTCCACACAAAAGGAATTTCTTTCTCGTCAACTTGGTCAGAGGTAGTGCTATGGTCGAAAAGTCTTTCACGAAGCGTCGATAATAACCAACAAGACCAAGAAAGCTTCGTACCTTAGTAACCGTCTATGGTTGCTCCCAAATTTCCACAGCTGATACTTTCTGAGGGTCCACAAGCACGCCTTGAGTAGATATCATGTGTCCTAAAAATGACACTTGATCTAGCCAAAACTGACATTTGCTGAACTTAGCATACAACCAATTTGCCTTTAGGGTCTTTAGAACCAAACGCAGATGGCTAGCATGATTAGCTACATTCTTCGACTACACCAAAATGTCATCTATGAAAACAATGACGAACCTATCGAGGTATGGATGAAATACTCAATTCATCAGGTTCATGAAAGTCACTGGTGCATTAGTCAATCCAAATGGCATCACAAGTAACTCGTAATGACCATATCGAGTTCTGAAAGCTGTTTTCAGAACGTCGTCGATTCTGATCTTCAATTGGTAATATCCAGACCTCAGATCAATCTTCGAGAATACACAGGCACCCTTAAGTTGGTCAAAGAGATCATCAATACAGGGTAACGGATAACGATTTTTAATCATCACCCGATTCAACTGCCTGTAGTAGATGCATAACCTCAAAGTTCCATCTTTCTTCCTTACAAACAGGACTGGAGCTCCCCACGGGGAAGTGGTTGGCTGAATGAAACCTTTATCTACTAGTTCTTGTAACTGAGTTTTAAGTTCCCTTAACTCTGCATGAGCCATATGGTAAGGTGTAAGGGAGATAAGATTAATACTTGGAAGTAGATCGATGGTGAACTCCACTTCACGATCTGGGGGGTAAGCCTGGTAGCTCATCGGGAAAAACATCGGGTAAGTGTCTGACTACTCTGACATCTTCCACAGATGCAGTAGTCTCCTACGATAGCACAACATGAGCTAAGTCGCCTTGACAACCTTTATTCAACAGTCGTCTTGCCCTCATGGCAATGATAACTCCACGTTTTAGACCACTATTTTCACCAACAAATGTGACAGTACGCATGCCCGATCGACGAAAAGTAACAACTTTCCCATGACAATCCAATTTGGCATAATTGTAGTCTAACCAATCCATGCCTAAGATAACGTCAAAATCAACGATATCCAAAGGAACAAGATTAGCCGACATGACTACATCTTCAATAAGAACAGGACATCCTTGATACTCCCAACTAATATAGCAGATTTCACCCCTAGGCATCGAGAGTTCCAACTCGTAGCCAAGTGAAGTAGGGGTTGGTTGAGTTATTTGAGCAAACTTATGGGAAATAACTGAATGTGTAGCACCAGAATCAATTAAGACTTTAGCAAAATGGCCTAGAACATTCAACATACCCATAATCAAGTCCGGATTAGCCTGAGCATCTTGAAGGGTGATGTTGTTGATCCTTCCCTGAACTTGTTATCTGCCTCCACAACTACTGTTTGCTTGAGTCTAATTGCCTCGACCCTGATTACCTCGGCCCTACTGAGGTGGATTTACCTGCCTGCCTAAACCTCCACTGCTAGGCGCTATGTCTAGGTTCTGATACTGCCCTCCAGTATACATTTGTGCTCCACTACCCTGATACGGCGTATAGTCTGCCTGAAACTATGGATGACCTCCCTGAGTCTGCTGATAGCCTCCTTGACTCTGCTGATAGCCTCCCTGATAGTATGGAACCTCAGATGTGTACTGGTATGGTCATCCCTGGTACGGGCCTACGTCTCCCTGATAGAGGAAAGCTCCACCGTAGCCTGTCTGCTGACGGGTACCAGGTGCTGAAAACTGCTGTAGGGGAACTGCATGTGGTAGATTAGTAGGCTGATTCCTCTAAGTCTGAGGAAAATTACTTGTTCTATGCCCCATTTGCCCGCAAGTATAACATGCTCGATGTCCTCTCTTACACTCGCCAAAGTGACGAGTGTTACACCTGCGACAAAACTGAACACCTGAACTGATGGAGTTTCCTTGACTTTGAAAATGAGAACTACAAGTGAATCTACCTCCCCTCTGAGATGTACCAAAGTTAGATCCTCTGCTCGACGATCCAGAGCTGTTTCCACTTCTTTTAAAATTATGAGCCATTCTCAGGCCAAGTGATGATTGCCCTCTGTTATAGTTCCTCTGGGTATTCCTGCCACCATCATCATCCTCATCATCAGGAGTATTCTTTGATTCTTTAATTCGAAGCAAAACCTCGAAGAATTCTTGATAAGTAGTACATGGAGTAGTGGTTGCCATGGTCTGTCATTTCTTGCAAGTTCCCTTCTTAAACAAACGAAGCATCTCTCTAGGATTAGAAGCAATATCAGGACAGTAATGAGATAAGTCTGTCAACCTTCAGGTGAGATACAATATCCAAAGTATTCCTTGGGGGAGGATGGAGTAATGACTGAATAGGCTTGGTAATAGCCTTACCAAACTGCCCAAAGTTCCGAAAATTATTCTCTTCAGAAGTACGTGGCCCTTTACGAGGTGGCATGGTTCTGACATAAGAAAACAAGTGTAGGACTGTCTAAACCTATGCTTTAATACCAAGCTGACACACCCCGACCTGGGAAGATCGAAGCATGCTGGCCATCACCGTGAGATGGCGTAACCATAAGGGTATGTGATGTGAAAAGTGAAAAAATTTAAAACTAATTAGGGCTAATTATACTAAATAGTGAAAGAGTGCGCATTCGTGGGATAAACCCACTCACAATTATTCAGAGCGTAATAGACAGTGAGATTACAGAAGAGTAGTCAAATAACTAAAGTACCCTTGTTACACAACAGTGATAAGTTCATATGTCTAAATAGGAATAGGAGAGAATGTCAGAACTGCCGTGATTCCTCAAGTGCACAAAGAGTACGGCTATCTAAGACCTGGAGGGGCGAAAAACAAAGTTGAGTGGGTCAGCAAAACAATGCTTATACGAAAAACCTTTATCTTTGAATATCCTAACCCCTCGCCGTAAAACAAGTATAGTTTCCTTTGAAGAGAATATACTACGTAAGTGAGTACGTATCCATAATACTATAGTTAATATGTCGATGAATGTGTATGACAAGTTATGATAAAATTAGTGCCACAGGAATATAAACATATAATAATCAAGTATAAATAGTTGTTCATCATCTAGGCTAGCACACAAGTCGGAGTTGCCTAACGCAACCTGTACGATAAGACTGGTGTAATAATGCGCTCTAGTACTACAATCACGTGAAGACTGGTGTTAAGCACGGTCACATACAAGTCGAAACTACCTAATGCAGTCTGTACGACAAGACTGGCACCTAAACTTGGATCCAAGGTGAGCAAACGGTGCGGATATGAACATACACATGAAAGACTGGCCCTGGCCTTGGGCGGGGTACTAACTGAAGGAAAAATTTTGTCCTAGCTAAGAACATGTGAGAATATTTGAACACATATGCAAACTAATAACACTTTAAAGTAGGCATGCATTCAAAAACAATTCTAAAACCCATGACTTTCAAAGCC
>JADOBS010300985.1:0-11412 GCA_015708375.1 Cydonia oblonga
CCCCCCAGCCTTTTGAACCAACCATTCTTCAAATGGAATTGAGTTGAACCAAAGACCAAAAGGCGTTTCCTTTTCGAACCACTCATAAAATCAAGCTCTATCTTCATTTAACCATTGATCTTGTAGGTTGTGATGAACTTTCACCTTTATCATTTGAGAGAAATATTTTTACCTTTCTTCTCATGCTTTAAGGATCTGTTCCGCATCAAGTTGAACTAGGAATCCATTCAATCGGCTGAACGGAGCCGGATTGACATATTGATATATCATATGAACTTCGTAGTTTTAGCATTGGGTCCCATTGGGCGTGCCAAAATGTTGACCCTAAAAACTACCAAGCCTACATGGCGCGTAGGCCGAGTAATTAATAAGCTAACTATGTCATTTGGTTGTGTGCGAGGGGTGCCAACTTGTCGGTCGAGTTCAGCCAGGGAGTAAAATATGTTGATGTGGTGTTAGGCGCATTGCTGACTTCTTAATCTTGCAACTGCGGCGGAGGAAGGAATAAGTCTCGATCTTCGGGTTCTAGTGCCTGAAGACAAGGCTGCTAGTTCTGAGAAGTTCAATTTCAAATTCGGCTTTCAATGTGCTGAATGTAGTGACCTAGTAACATTTCACTTCGCCGATAAGGCTAATGAGATGACCTATACCAACAAGGACTTGGAAATCCTTGTTGACCGAGACTTGGATAAATAACCAATCGGCCTCGAAGCAGTGTTATCTATCCAAACTGAAGGTGCTCATCGGTAGGCTGATTCTACGGCTCCAGTGTTGTCTATCCCAACTGAAGATGCCGCCAGTTGCCTTCACAGTGCTGTTTATCCAAACTGAAGATGTGTTGGCGGGAAGAAAGGGGAAGATGATAAAATCTCAAAGGCTGTTGAGAAACTTTACGTAGGGCAATTTGTGTGTTGATTTGAAAGGGGGCATTTTATGATGTGCCCCGTTTTGTATTTATAGAGCTGATGTACTTGCTTGGGCCGACCTGGATGATAAACAAAGCATTTCAATTGCACGTAAAGACTCTATAATGGAATATTCTGAGAAGTAAAATGATGACCAAATGTGAATCTGGAAGACAAATGGGGACTCTGCATGCTAATCCATTTCATTCCAACTTTGACTTATCTTTTATCCCATCACTGAATTAGTTGGACAATCATAGACGGTTCTACTCACTTCCCAAAACAATTACCTTGCTTTTCTCAATGCCCATATGCCTTACATGTTGCAAATGCCTATCCAATTTGCTATTGGAATTCATCCCATATACAAGTTACCTATACATGCATGAAAACCATGCATCCCAACAATTCTGATCAACCCCCATATTGCTCCAATCTGATGACAAGAATCCCAAGCCCATTTGAATCGCACTGCGTGCTTGGAGATATAATTTGCATCTTATTATCCCATTTCAATCCTTTATCGAAAGAATAATAACGAATAATGAATAACAACATGCTAGCATGTGTGATCTTAGGCCTGGTTAGGTGACCTCGGTTTCATAAATGTGATTGCATTCGAACACCTTGATATTTTACTCATGCGAGGATCTAGAACTCTGCTCATTCAACGGTCTCGATTACTTGGATCGATGGTGTCATTTTGGTTCTAAACATCTATATAAAGAACAATTTGGCATGAACCCAAATTAGGGTTCCTCCTTAAGTAATTAAGCTCAGATTGAAAGTATTGCAGGGACCATACAAAATAGAGTGGGTTATTATGGGATGGAAGAAATAGTGGGCCTAAACAATCATCACAAAGTTGCAAAGTCACAAAATCTGCGATTCGGCCTAAACAATTATCACAAATAAACCAACAGTCATTACTTACACACCAACAACAGTAACAGTAATCTGTGAAATAATAAAAATAGACCATACAAGAATTTGGAAGAGAAAAGCAATACATTAAGGGATGAGGGAATAAGGAATCAGAAATCAGAGAAAACCAATAGTCATTACTCTTCTATATCTGAGAAAGGAAGACTGTTATAATTCTAGAGCATGAAAAGAAATCAAAAATCAAAAATTGGAAATCAGAGGAGAGGGTTGGATACTTGATGGCATTTGGTATTTATACCACCATCCTTAAATCCATCAAAATCCTTCACTTATTAAAATCCTAGAAAATCACTGGTATTTTGACGACACCTAGACATTTGTGGATGTTTTTAAAATCCTAATCAACTATCAATGGATTTGGATGTATTCTTTCAAATCCTGTTAAATCCTAATTCGACTACACTATGATTTCGAAGTTTTTTAAAATCCTCTTTTAAAATCTTAATGAACTACACCGGAATTTTAAAATCTATTAAAATCCTAATTTGCCTACACCCCCCTTAAATAGGTTAAATTACAATTTATTACCTCAAATTTGGGGTCAATTGCAATATCGTAAAACATCTTTAAAACATTAAATCTTCTACATTTACTTATTATTTATTTCAATTTCATACATCCGTTAAAAAAATCTGTTAAGTTAAACGTTAAGTGATGACGTGACAACGGTTAGTTCTATTTTTTGTATTGATGTGGCTACCAAACTTGTGCCACAAAAAACAATTATTAAAAATTATTTCAATTCAGTTAATATTTTTATTTAATTTAAAAAAAATAAAAAATAAAAAATAAAAAAATCCCACATCTTCCTCACCATCAGACCACATCCACCCTTTTCCATCACCACCGCACCTCTCCCTCGACCCTACGTGTGGTGGTGCCCTTCTCAAATAAACTATAAACAATACTTTTGCGGCATAGAGGCGCCGTCCATTCGCTTAAGAAAATTTTTCCTCATTCTTGGTACCATGTTTTAACAATAGTATTACCCATTGACATGTTTACTTAAGAAAAGAAAAGAAGTTAATAATGTTATCACAAGGCACGTGAACTATTAAATACACTATAACGACTTTTATCTGTATTTTCGTATTAATTGTCAACAAATATCGCACAATCATTAAAAGCAATGTATTACGAACTTTGTGAGTTTTCATTTTGTATGTCTTTTCTTATACATGTTTTCAACATCTCCCTCACCACCACTCCTCCACTCTTCTACATCACCCGTTTCTCTCTTGTATTTCCCCTTTAATTCTAACACAAAAGGAAAAATTACAAACAAAAAACAAATTGGACTAAAACATGTCCCAATTTTTAATTCATACATTTTCTTTCATTTCTCTCTCCTCATACAATAATCAAACACATGCAATAAAAAAATACTTGTTGAAAACAATTGTAGGAAATAAAATAAAAATAATTACAATGCAGTCAGTTACAATATTAATCCTTAAAATTAAAAACTAACAAGAAATAGTGAAAATATCGTGGTCGAATATGTAATTTTGGTAAATCATAGATTTGATAAGCAATAGAAAAGCTAATACCATCTACCTCTTTATCTTGGCCTTCAAAGGCCTCTCAAACTAGCATCTTTTTCTCAACCAAACCAAAACCTAAAGAAAAACAGATCATGATATGACTTTTTGTGTATTTGTGCACGAACTCACTCAGTCTTTCGGTCTTTTTCATACATGAAGTGGAAGGCTCTAGAACGACAATTTTGAAAATAAATTATGGACCTAAATCCGTGTGCTTGAGAGTTCAAACACCACATACATATTTGGGTTCAGAGTTTATTTTCAAAATCGTCATTCTAGAGCTTTCCACTTCATGTATTAAAAGGACGCCTAGACTAAATTTGTGTGTGCACAATTACAACAAAGGCAAATGTTGACCTGATTTGCCTTGGATTTTGGTATCGTTGAGAAAAAGAAGATAGTTTAGAGGCCTTTGAAGGCCAAGATGAAGCGGAAGATGGTCCGGAGCACTCTAATGAAAACGTCCTCCATTTGAGGTGGGAGAGAGAAGGACCAGAGATTTTTTTTACCAAGGAAAAATACCAGGGAGAGAGAGAGATGGTTGCTCTGACTATTGTGAAGAATGTGCGAGTCACAATGTGATTTTATGGCCAAAGAGAATAGGTTGTATATGGAATGGATTTGGTACGATTTTTCGAATTCTTCGAATTTTGCTCACTTATTCGTTGTACGATCTACATATGGGAAAACTTAGGGACACATGGAAATGCTACGCTTGCAAAATTTTAAATCACCACCAAAGAATGGAGAGATAAGGATGAGGGACGAATTTACAAGTGCTTTTCTTTTTTGTTTGTTTGAGTGCAAGGATGGTGGGAGTTGCAACTCATTTTGAAGTTTGAAATTATATTAGAATATTAACTATTTTTGTATTTACAAATTCTCCGATCTTCTAGGATTGAAAAGATTTAGGATCGCCTATCAGAAGAAAATTATGCACTTGAATTAAGTGACTAGAACTGTATCTCTGACTTATAGGTGGTGGTGATGGTGGCGGCGGCGGTGATTGTGGTGGTGGTGTTGGTTCTTAAAGAAATCGTGATTATCAATTCAGCAAGAGAAACAGGTGAAAAGAAAAACATATCAGTAAACCGCTTAGTCATGTAGGTGGCGGTGACGCTATTCAAAAAATTATAATGATAACTTTTGCACCACGAGGCACCGCACGCTCGCTTCAAGAAAGAGTATGTGATTATTGTTTACCAGTTTTAGCGGTCTCATTGGCATATTTCCTCGAATAATAAAAATAAAAATGAACATAATTATAGCACACTTGAGCAGTTAAATACGATATAACGCCTAATTTTGTTTTATATGTAGTTTCATATTGATGGGGTCAACATACGTCGCAAGTCATTAAACCAATGTGCCAAACAAGAAGAGGTGTCATGCTCCCAGTCATTGAAAATTTTGGAACAAGATTTTGGCATCCATCAGCTTTCGGAAAAACCCTCCTCAAACAAACACGCTTGCGGCCGCTGCACCACCAATTGTGGAGCGTTCGTTGGACTGCCTGGCTGAATTTTTGGGTTCCTAAAGAAACTGAATTTGCTACATGCATACAAGATAGAGAAGCTAAACAAGGACCACGGACCACGCCACTTCGCTACAGAAAAAGTTGGATATTTATGTTTCGAAAATATAGCCATTACAACCGTCCAGTCACCTAATCATACAAAACATTTCACGTTTGTGTTCAAGGGGAAAGCCACCGTCCCTTCTCCGTCGCACCCAAACCCACTCCCTTCAACTAGAAAACCGTTTGCTGAAAATTAGAGTTTAATAGCAATTCCCACACACAACTACACGAACAAAATCCTCCATCTTTAGCGCATGGAACGACATAAACTGTAAAATCCTCTCCGAGCAGAGATTCGCTTCCCACCCTTCCGCTTCAAAATCAGAGGGTCAAATGGTACTCCACGCATCTTAACCCTCTTGACTTTCATCCTTGACTAGCCTGATCATGTCATCAATTCGGAGAATTGTAATAGCTGCTTCGGTTGCAAACTGCCAAACAAAAAAATGTTTCGATTTAACAAACATTGCAAGGCTGTTAATTGAACAAGACTTGTCCAAAATTATTACTGATTTGTATGTTGGATTTTGTACCTGAATTATCTTCACTTTACTCATTGCAGGCTCAATGACTCCGGCTTCAAGGTTGTTACGAACTTCTCCCTTTAAAAGGTCTAAGCCCATGCTGCAACATTTTAAAGCAATCACAATAAATATGCAGTCACAGAATGTGCAAGTCTTTCTATGCATCCAAGTCAGAATAATTTCAGTTGCATTACCACAATGCCACAAAATTCAATATACAGACACGCCATAAACAAAGAGGACTACGAAAACCAAAAAGAAAATCAACACTCCAGTACGCATTCCCCAAAAGAAAAAATGTGCAATCGGGAAGAATTGCCATGGCAATAATCAGAATACCTAGAATAATCCTTATCCTTCTTGTCGGTCTTGGTTGTTGCCTTGGTTTGTGCCCTGTGGTGGTTGGCCCGTAGTATTGAAACTAGATCAGTAGAATCCTTGGCAGCATTGACAGCAAGCACCTAAACCAGATAAAAGTCACAATACAAACACCATTAACAGACAAGAATAGCAGAAAGACCACTAAAACACAACATGCTCTAAGATGTTTAGAACCTTTGGTATAATCAACAAAGCTTCAGCAAACTCAGCAATTGCCAACTGCTCACGTGATCCTAATGTTGTAGCAAAACTCTCCAAATACACCGACAATGCGGACTCAACTGCACCTCCACCTGGTACCACCTGTATGGTAATATACCAATGAATGTAAATAACAAGAAACTCATAAAGAACCCACGATCATCAAGCTTGGTGGTGAAACCTTCCCAGTTTTATCTTTTTCTTTCCATTGAAAAATACATTTCAAGTTCTCCCACACCTCCCCCACCCAACACACACACACACACACACTCATGATTCGGAAGAATCTACAAAAAAGATTGCATTGCACAAATCAAGTAGACAGACATAAAATCCATTTCTAATGAAAAAGTACCTTATTAATAGCAAATAGCAGCAAAAATAATTTAGTTCAGGAGAAAGTGAATTTAAAATGTTCCGATCCTTTTCTTGTCATTGTTGTATTTAATAGATGTTACCATGTGTTAGCTCATCAAAAAGCCCAGGTAAAGGGAGGAAACGGACAAAAGCGTCAACAATCTAGTTGCTGATATAGGATCTACGATATCTTTTAAAAGAAAAGGACCACAAATACTCAAAGACAATGTATTCCATAAATTTCTTGCAAACATAATAATTAAAGAAAACAATAATTAATTTATCACCACTACCAAACAATGCACACCATTAAAAGAAAAAGATCACCAACCCATTTTAAACACTGGAGAAAGAACTCAGGAAGTGCCAAATTTTACCATGTTAGATTCTAAAGTCCTCTTGACAATAGACAAAGCATCATGAAGGGCTCTTTCCATCTCATCAAGCATATAGTCATTTGCACCTCTGAGGATCAATGACACCTGAAAATAATATATTGAAAAAATGGGTCCACACCATATGATTATAGAAAATGTAATACTTGTGTAACTTCATTACTTCTTGAATAGATTGGTCAAGGTTATGCGCACTTATCTAAGTCATGTCCTACACGTAAATGCATAAACTTCTCAAAAACTTCAGGAATAAGAACTCAAGTCAAGCAGGGAAAAATGTTAAAAATTTAATTGAACTCACTCACCGCACTGTTATTTTTTGTTCCTTTTATCAAAATCACATCATCATCAGAAATGCGCTCCTCCACAACTTCATCAGCAGATCCAAGAAGTGACGTATCAAATGTTTCCTCCCCTTCCATATCAGCGAAAGTTGAAACCTACAGAAAAAAAAACAAGATGATATAATTATATACAGCATATGGATCTACTTTCTGACAATGAAAAACAAATATAACATGAGTGAACAAGTAGTCCACTGATTGATTGTTTTCAATTAAGAATTGTTTAGTAGTATACCAACATATTGTTTTCAAGAGTCCACTGATGTACTGTTATCAAGTATTCCACCCTAAATTTGGGTTTAGGTTCTTCACAAAAAAAATTTTTTACATATTCATGTATTGTTTTCAATTTATAGGCTGATGATCAGGATATGACACGTGATGATTCCAAAGGAAAATAGAATTGCAAAAGAAACCATTTCCATTGAACATGAGTGATAGCTTAACTCCAAAATGATTCCAAAGGAAAATTACTCCGTAAGACAATTATATTATTAGAGAAGACATGAAGAATATTACCATTGTTGCACCTGTAGCCTTAGCAACATGGCGCATATCTTCTTTCTGAACACGTCTTACAGCGATAGCCCCAGCCTCCACAAAATACTGAAAAAACAATCAAGGATATAAAGTTAATGCAATTGATGAGCTTAATACAGCCGGTGCAGTGATCAACACTCACTGTAGATAGATTGCACATTAACAACAGTGAAGCCACATAGAAGAATCTACATATACCCACACCGCCAATATATAAATCATATTTCTTTGTATACCGAAGAACAACAAAGAAGTTAAAATAAAGACAGTACAACTACTGGTTAGTTTCATAACATGGTTACTTCGAGATCTCAAGCTTCTGCATTTTTGTATTAAACAACAGCATATTTTATAGTCATAAAGATGTATTGAAGTGGATAAGAGTAAAATATCATAAAGATCATACACAATTTTCAAATAAGGGAGGAACCTACAAAAAAAGTATTGCCAAAAACATTAACCGTGAGTGTTCAGCCATTCAAATTTTTGGCCTGGTCCAAGGTGCATGACCAAGCTAACATTAACCATAAAATAAAATGAAAAAAAAATAATAAAAGGGATCTGCTATTGGCACCCCATAAAAGTCTTCCTGCACTCCTTAGTGAAAACAAAATAAAAGGGGGAGGACTGCAGGATGATTTTTTTGGAGTGCCAATAATCTAGAACTGCAAAATTGAATATCAATTGTGGCTTATCTAAAAAAGTTAGAGAAACAAATCACAAAAGAATCTTGCCTTGAGTGCCATGTCGTCAATCCCCTTTGTAGTCAGAATAACATTAGCTCCAGCTTTCAGAAGTTTTTCAATACGCTCTTTCGTCATATCAGCTTCTCTATAGAGATATACATATCATCAATACATTACCAAACACACAATAAAGCATCAATAGATAGCTTTTTAACATAATGACAATCATCAATTTCAAATCCTTTCCCAAGTGTAAGCAATGATCAGTAACATCCTTAACTTCCCAAGCCTATCTATTTGAGGCAGTTACCATTATGTTCGAGGATTCATAGCAGTTTTTGAATCCTAGGTACATTCCATAATTCAATATGGGCCTAACAATTTCAATGATAAAGGGTGATTGAGCCAAGTCTTTTTAGCAGAATCACCTATTCTGTACCACAGCATGCTAAACTGTGTTCATACCCTCCAACAACATAGTATGGACAGGGTCTGCAAAGCTGGTTACATGATATACACATGCAATGATATGATGTATAAATTAAGGTTGATCATCTTATCACCTTTGGCGAATTTTTTCAAGCTCCCTGGGATCACTAACTAAAACTTGGACACCCATTTGCATTTTGGTTTTCTGAAGATTAAAGTCAAGACAGGCAATCTTTGCAGGGGCAACTCTAAGTGGCATTCCTTGTGCAGCACGGCCTGTATTTAGTGCATAACCAGTTAAGAGATAACTATCTCTTGCACTTTTTCCATGAGCTTTCAAAATATTAATCCCCTGAAAATAGAAAGAGTAACTAAGACAAAGTACTAAAGCAATAACAAAGAAAAGATAGAATAATATAAGGAAGCATATGAGCACATGATGGAAACTTCATGACCATGTGTAAACATAACTACCAAGTACCAACCTTGATTGGGTACTTGACTTCCCCCCGAGCATTGGTCATTTTTACAGCTTGTACTGCATCGACAACCTAGAAAAAGCAATTGTATACTAGGATCGTTAAAAAAAATACTAAGGGTTTAACTTCTGCTCCTGAAACCACAGATAAGATTTGCCAACTATTTAATTTTACAAGAGAAAGGAATTCATATGAGTGACAAATCCAGCAACATTAGCCCTTAAGAAAATAAATTCAATTCATGTAACATTCACTTCTAACGAAATATAAATTCAAAATAGCATACCATATTTGCAAAGAAGTCACTGTCACCGCCTATCAACTTTGAGGACATGCTTGTCTTTGCACAATTTACTAGCGAATCTTTTCCAAGCTTGTCAACCTAGGAAAATCAAGGTACAATCAATTAAACAAACAGGAACATTTTTTGTATCACATGTTTTACAAATGAACCACACATTTCTGTATGTCAAAGCTTAAGGCCTAGAGACTATCAATGAATTATGACTATGAATGTACGAGCAGTTAGCCTTTTTGGCAAGAGTCAATTGAATGTCCAAAACTATTAATTTCTTTCCACACTATATGCAATCCTTCCAAACATCTAAAAAAATTCAGAAAAGAATTCCCACACATTCTGTACAGCCAAAGTGAAATTTATTCCAATAAAAAGAGACCCTTTTACTGCACACATTGAAAGAAGAATTTACTGGAGGAACCTTACCTTCACAGCTAATTTTTCCTCAACATATTTGCATGCTTCCCTCATGGCAAGCTGTACAGAGGGTGATACAGTCAGACATAAGGGGTTCAAATACAAAAGAACAGCACCATGTTATAAGCCACAAAATATTTTACAAGCATATGCTGTTGCTAAATATTGAATCAAAAATAGAAAAAGAAACAAGAAGAGGTGCTCACTCTGTAACCACTGATTATGGATGTTGGGTGGATCTTATTCCTTACAAGATCATTTGCTCTCTGCAGAATTAGAAGCAAACCGTTCATTACCCAGTTATAAAAAATTAAAAAAATAAAATAAAAAATAAAAAATAAAAAATAAATCCTTTAGAACATAATATTGCTTCTAGAAAAGCATGTGGGGTGACAAAAAAAAAGAGACAGGATTACCTTAAGCAACTCTGCAGCTACAATCACCACTGATGTCGTCCCATCTCCAACTTCTCGATCTTGGAGCTCAGCCAACTCCACAAGCACCTACACATGTATAAATGCATTGTCAGACATGTATAAACGCATCCATAGTATCATATTTGCAAGAAACAACCAACTTTCACACACCTTGGCAGCAGGATGCTCAACTTCTAACATCTTGAGTATAGTAGCTCCATCATTAGTAATAGTCACATCACCAATATCATCGACAAGCATCTGACATGGCCAATCAATAAACATAGTAAACTAGCTGAAACCCATGCATACATAATTTATAATATTATACAATTAGGCATACGAATTCACTGGTGATTTTAAGCATCAACTCCACAATGAGGGGCCTGCTCAACTAGCTGAAACCCTTCCATTAGACAAACATCAACTCCACCATTGATTTTTAAGCATACAAATTCACCACAAGGACAACAAATAAAAGAATGAAACTCCATACCACTGTGGGGACCCCGTTTAGGAGTGATTAGGGAGAGCCAAATCACTAATAGAGTTCTTAGAAAAAATTGAAGAGTGATCTAAATAAGAATTAAATCACTTTAAGTAATTATATGAAGAAGCACGAGCAAGTTGCTTCTCCTTGGAAGTGGATTTTTTTAGAAAAATAAGGGAATGCATTGGTTTCAATAAAAATTTTGAAATTACCAAAATCACTAATGAGTAAAAGCACTTCTACAGAAGAACCATTAATGACAAATCAAACATTGACTGAAAATTTTGAAGCTTTTAAGTAGTAAAGTACACCAAAAAACGTTACTAGAAGTATAAAGTAGTAATAGCCCAACTGAAACCTTAAACGCACATAACATCTCAGATTCATACAAATATACATATATATATATAGAGAGAGAGAGAGAGAGAGAGAGACCTTGTCGAGGCCAACGGGGCCGAGTGAAGATTTGACAATGTTCGCAA
>JADOBS010300986.1:0-11413 GCA_015708375.1 Cydonia oblonga
AGCACTCTCTATTTTAATTTATGTTGATACTCTGTAATAGACGTATGCTCTGAACTTATTTGTATTGTTATTATTATTAAATGGTTAGAAGTTGTATGTTTAGTTTTTCTTCTCCGTTTTTGCTTAAATTAAATGGCTTTCGTCACCCCTGGGTGTCGGCCAGCACGTGACCACCTCGGTGTCTCTTGGATGTCGGGTTTGGGGCGTGTCAAGAATGAATCCCACATTGATGAGAGGAGAGACCTTGCATATGCTTATAAGTAGTTGGGCTACTCTCCATATTTCCAATTGGTTTTATGGTGGAACCTCAACTTTCTTCAATAGTTATATTAGTAGGTAAGTGGGTCTCACTCATGCGATATTGAGTATTATCAGTTTTATTGACGAAGTTGACGAAAAATCATCGTGAATCGAAAATAGAGTTTCGGAATGTAAAGTGGAGAAATTTGAGTTTTAGAGGACCAACAATAACCTTCATTACTATTACCACACCATTGTCGCTACCGCTCTCTTGCGGAAGCGGAGTATCAAGCTCTTGCTTATGCTTGTGTGGATACAATATGGATCCAAGGTCTCTTGCAAGAGCTTCGTTGTCCACTCACTCGTCCGGTTCTTATCAACTGTGATATCTCTCAGCAACATATTTAGCTGCCAATCCAGTTTTTCATGCCTGGACGAAACATATAGCCATTGATTATCACTTTGTGAGAGAGTTGCATCAGGCAGTCACCGTGTTTAGTCCATTCCCTCCACACATCAGCTTGCCGATGTCTTTACGAAAGGATTAGATACAGACTGTTTTGAGCTTCTCGTTTCCAAATTTGTCTCCTACTCTGAGTCAAGTTTGTGGGGGAGTCTAAGGGAGTTATAAGCATTAATTCAACATTATTTAGGGAGTACTATGGTCGTATAAAGGGATCTTTCCGATGTTGTTATCAGGCTATAACTCTATGTATTTTCGTTATGTTGTTATTAGGCTCTAACTCTATATTTATGTTGTATTCATTCCTGTTGTAACTGTGGAACACACTAACTCCATAGCTTGTCTAAATATGTGTACAAATTGTTCTATGCTAATACGAGGAAAGTCGGTTTTTACAGTGACAATTGTGGGGGCGGCAACGGTGGCAACTATGGTGGTGGTGATGATGATGGTGATGTAAGATTAGTAATTGTAGTGGTAGGTGGTAACGGCTACTTAAGGAAAGATGTTTAGAGAGATAAATAACATCATTTTTTAAATTTAATGGAGTATTACAAAAATTAAAAATATTCGTATTATACTAAACTATGAGCTCTTTATATGTGTGCGTCTTGCGAAGTTCAAAATCACAAAACATATTTTCGTGTTATTTAAAGAAGTTCTGAACTCATTGATGCTCGTATGTTCAAACCCCACCTCCACCAATAAAAGAGAAAACATGAAGTATATTTAAAATAACCATTATAACTAAGTTCGTACGACATGAAGTGAAAGAAACCGAATGCTCCTACTTAACTCATACATGAAATGAGTAGATTATGATCAACCAATGATAAAGATTTTGTCAGTGGTATGACGAAGTAACTGTAGAGATGGTGTTATTGGTAATGATCATGATAAAAGTGATGATCCACTGATCTGCCATTCCATATATATATAATGCTTTAGCTATCATCTCAGGCCACCCTTATGATGGATTCCATTGACAGTTTCCGAGTTATCTCCAGCAAATAGTCCTTAACATGATCAGCTTGAACTATTTTACTGGTACTGTCATGTTTCTGCACAACCAAACATAATAGTTATCAGTTAATATTAATAAAAATATAATAAAATGCCTTGGTATTAAAGATAATTTAGATAACGTTAATTACCTGTACTTTAAAGACATTAGAGATTAGGGTTTTGAAGCTAGTCACATTTGCATACGTTACTTCCAAGCCTAAAGTATCCAATGCCTCCATCAGTCTTACAAACCCTCCTGGCTTGTGCTCACATAATACAGTCACAGAGAATTCATTAACATCCAACTGAGTTACTTCCACTTGTGGCTGCAATTAGTTTCACATTCTTTTGATTACCTAAAGAGATAGAACTCCAAATAATGCATCCAAATTTAAAAAATATGCGATTTTAATTTAGTCTTTACCTCCATCTTTTCATTTACCGGTGTGTTTGCAATGATAGTTTCAATTTGACGCGGAAGCTCCGATTGTAAATTGCCATCGTTTCCACAAATATAACTAGTTTCCTTTGCTCCATCATTTGAGTTACGTTTAAGCTCTTCGTGAAGTTCTCTTACTTGCCTCTGCAACTTCGACACGTATGCCATTGTGTCCCTGATGACGGAAGCTCTATCCATCTAAGAATCAAGATGATTAGGCATTATGTTAGAGCTTCTCCTAAAGATTGTAATCACACTATAGGTGACTACAAGATGTGACAGCGTACTAATCACATCAATTGTTCATTAACATATCAGCTGTCAGCGCACTTTCCCATTATACTGTATATTGTCTATTGAAAACGCTGATAATTAATACTAATCTGAAAATAAAAATAAACACTTAATGCAATTGATCATCACCCCAGTATTGTTGGGAATCAAAGTGCGAAGGATATGGAATATGTCGTTAATCTTATTCCTTCTCTTCATTTCAGCTTCAAAGTTTGATTGAGGTACTTTTTCATTCCTACCGCAACAATCAGTTCATCAGTAAACGTAAAAAAAAACCGAAAAAGTCACTGGGAAAAGGAGGAAATAGAGAGTAGCTAGCTAATTATAACCTTTGGTCTTCACTCAGTTTCCAACTTTTCAAACGCACAAGAGATCCACGCATCTGTCTGAGGCTTGGCAGGGTCATCATCATGTTCATACCACCTGTAAACGATTGATAAAACCGAACCACAAAAACGGAAAACATTAATTTCAAACTCCTAAACCTTACCGAATTAGATGAGTACATAACAAGAACTGAGAGAAGAAAAATATATAGCTGCCTCTTTTGCCTGCACATGTCAGTAAGAAAAACGCGACGAGGACGAAAGAAGAAACGAGGAAGCAGATAAAGCAAAGGTAGAGATCCATAACTTCAGTCAATTAATCAAATCAAGTAAAACAATTGGGAACTCTTGCATTTGACAAAAGTGTTTCTTTTTTTATGGAGAGAGTTTGGTGGGTGAACTAAGTCCATGCATGAGTGTAGCGTGAGAGAGAACTTAATAAAAAACTAAACAAACTAATTAATTTCTTTTCGTGTTTTTTTTTTCTTCGTCTTTTTGGGTAATTAAAGAGGATGGCTTGGTAAATATGAGAGGAGCATATTGCATGAATGAGCTAAAACTTCGCTAAAGTTTTTCATTCACTTAGGTTTGGTATATGCATTTGCTCATGTTTCAACTACTCCATTGAGCCAAAAAACCTAAACCGAAAGGGCAATTGGCTAAAAACCCTAAATTGAAAGGGCAATTGGCAAGAAACCTAAACTGAAAGGGCAATTGGCTAAAAAACCTAGACTGAAATGGCAACCCGTGAACACAAATTGCCTACTTTTGGATTTAGTTGTGTTCAAACCTATATCGCTCATGAAATCAAAAGTGATAGAGGTATGGTATCTTCCACAAGATGCCAACTCATTGCTCTTAGTCAAAAAGTTTGTTAATCACATGCCATGTACTTGTAAAATTGTTACTGATGTTTGTTTATCACACGCCATCTTCCTGTAAACCTGTTATTGTTTACTTCAGATTAGTTAGTGATTAGTAATTAGGCTCCTGTCTTAATGTATTCTATTAATTGTGACATATTCTCATGTGTAAGATCTTTTTTTTTTCCGGTAACATGGAATAAGAAAGAAAAAAAAAACACTAAGAAACAACTAGCCTAGCTCTAGTGACTCCAAAGCAGTCATCAGAAAGAGTTTGAACTAAACAAGGAGGAGGCTCTGAAAGCTCTTGAAAATCCATCTCGCTATTTAAACCTAATTTGGCTAACTTGGCTAACTTGTCAGCTACAAAATTACGCTCTCTATGAACGTGCTGCAAATACAACTCTAGTTATCTATGATCAAACTTCTGCATTCCGAGACAAGACCATAGAGAGGATGATTAAGGCTAGGCAAGCTATGAATGAGGGAGACCACCAAAGCAGAATCAACATCCACAATAAGATGAGAGAAATTTCTAACTTTAACTATCTTCAACCCATGAAACAAAGTCCAAAGCTCAGCATGGAGAACTTCCCCAACTCCTATTTTAGCAATGAAACCAATGATCCAATTACCGTGCCAATCTCTAATTAATTCTTCACCTCCAATCTCTGATTAATCATCAACTTCCAATCCCTGTGGAAGGTGTGCTAAACATGTCTAGGATCTTCCAAAAAGCCCCTCAGCTCTTAAAATTAATCATGTTTTGTGTGAAGGAAGTTGAGGTTCATCATACCATCAATAAGTAATATGGAGAGTAATTCAAATTCTTATAAGTACATCTAAGGTCCCTTCTTTTCTAAATGTGGAATTCAAACTCTTAACATGCCTCCTCAAATGTAGCGATTTTCAAGACTAACACATGGTCAAATTAGTATAAGCACATGCAAAGTCGTTTTTTTCCCCTCAAACGTGAAATTCACTTTCAACCGTGTGTTTAAGGATTTGGTTTGAGATTAACTTGATTGTCGAGGCCATAATAAAGTTGCATCATTCTGAATAGTCTATAGGCTCTTAGGTATTGGGTGAAATAGGAGGATACAATAAATAATAACAAAAGAAAAGAGCATAGGGGCTAATCTAAGAAAAGAGCATAGGGGCTAATCTAGGGTTAAGTAACAAGGATTTCTAGGAACAATGTTTCTAGGAAAAAAACTCCTCAAAACACCGTTTTGAAAATACTTAAATCGCTGCATGTGTGCTAAAAAAACACTTGAAATACAGTTTTGAAAATACTTGAAATTTCTAGGAATAATGTTTTTTTTCTCTTCTTCTAAATGGTGTTTTAACTATATTAGAAATGATCAAATTATATTTGATAATAATATGATATGGTGGTCTGAATACAACTCCTTGTTTTAGTGTTTAAAAACTCTTACCAAATCGTACGTAGCTTCGAAATAAAGAGGAAATAGGAAACTAAAAAAATTATCTCAACTCTTCAACGTAGTTTTGATCTAGCAAACATCAGTATATGGCCCAAAAGAGCCATAATTAAATCACCGCATAACGCATGTCGAGCTCCATAATCTGTCCCGCTAGTTGTTGTTGTTCTACATCAGAATGCTTAATACATAATGAATTAGTAGATTATGCTAAATTAACTATAAAGATGTTGTAGGTGGTATGAAGAAGCATGGTAATCGTGGAGATGGTGTTGTTGGTAATGATCATGTTGAAAATGATCCAATGGACTGACATTCCCTGATGCTTTAGCAATCATCTCAGGCCACCCTTTTGATGATGGATTCCTTGTTATCTCCAGCAAAGAGTCCCTCACATGATCAGCTTGAACTATTTCAGTGTCCTTTTTCTGCGTAATTAAAATATAATGAAAACTTAAGTGCTTTTCACAAATAAGGCCCTAATTAGAACTCTTGTTTATGTGAAAAACACTTAAAGCACCGGTTTGAAGAAAAAGAGAAAAAGAAAACTCATTGATCCAACAACTATTAGACCCGACAAGTATTGTGTCTGACACTTACAATTGATAAATGAGGGGTTTTGTCTTTTATAGTAAGGTTTTTGAAATATTTCTCACAAAGATTAATATTAACAATTAACAGTTGTTAGGAGTTACGTAATTAAGTAATAACTAGGAGATAATTGGTTACCTCTACTTTGAAGACGTTAGAGACAAGGCTTCTGAAGCTAGTCACATTTGCATTGGTCACTTCCAAGCCTAAAGAATCCAATGCCTCCATCAATCTCACAAACCCGCCTGGCTTGTGTTCACAGAATACAGTCACAAAGAATTCATTTCCATCCAACTGAGTAACCCCTACATGTGGCTGCAACCATATTATTCCATTAATCTTTTGTTATCTGAAATTTCAAATTTAAGAAACATATGTAAGTTAAGTTATATATATACCTCCATCTCTTGTCCCCTGTCATTAGTACTATCTGAGTCTTGGTTTTGTTTAGAGATATTGCCAATGTCTCCTGCTGTTCCCACATGAAACCCATTTGGAACCTCATCATTTTCTTGTTTATTTCCAATGGTATTTCCATTTTGACTCAGAGTTTCTGGCTGGAAATTGGCGTGGTTTCCACAGATATTATTGGAATTCCTTTTCTTAGATCCTCCATCATTTGAATGCTGTTCAAGCTCCTCTTGGAGTTCTTTTTCTTGCCTCTGCAACTCCTTCACGAACTCAATCGCGTCCCCGAGTATGGAAGCCTTGTCCATCTGTGAATCAAAATGAGTACGCATTAGATTCTGCTAAAGATGTCACGTATTTTATATAACATTAGCTCGACCACATGATGTGACAACATACTTATCACACTGGTTACTACTGTCAACTGTTAATTAATTATCAACTACACATAGGAAAGTGTAAAGTCCATCTAGTAAAATTGAAAAAATAATAATAATGCCATGGTCATCACCTTAGAAATGTTGGGAACCAATGAGCGGAGGTGATAGAGCCTCTCATTAAGTTTCTTCCTTCTCTTCCTCTCCGCCACAAGGTTTTTTGACTGAGGCTTTTTTCCTGTTCTTCTCCTATAATTCGTGCCACCATCATCATCAAACTGATCACTGCAATCTGAAGCTGAATGATCTGCAGTTCTTCCACCCTCGTGTTTAATTGAGTCTTGATCATCCACAACCTGCTGCTCAATGTTTTCTATTCCCTCATTAACTTGAATATTATTGTGCAAGTTTTGTGCATTAGTATCAGCTTGAAGCCCCATCTCTCCCAAAGACTCATGTGAACCCTGATCAAAATTATAGACATTATTATTGTTACTATTTTGGAGGAAATTCATTGGGGAAGTGCTGCATAGGCGGATTTGGTCAACTGAGATATCGCATGGCAAATTCGAATTGTGATCCAATGCCGTTGTAGGAATAACAGGTTGCTGCTGGAAACTATGATTTTTCTTTAGATGATCATTTCCCCCATTATCATCTACAAGAAATGCCTTTGGTCTTATGTCATTGCTCATGTTGTTAATATCCACGGTGAAGCTTGTATTTGTGCTTGCATTGCAGCTTGCACTAAGCAGGATATCTTGCTCATGTGAAATGTTGCATTGGGCAGTGATAAAGTCAATCACTTGTTGGTCTTCAGAGACCTGTCAAAGTGGAAAAAAATGCAAATACTTAAAAATTGTAATGTGTGAATTTGTTAGTTGCAGGCAAAACTATAAATTGTGACACTTACATACCCCATCTCTCACAAAATTTATGTGGGATACAAATGTTTCAAATAGTTGGTTTATATCATGTACACGAGAACGACTAGCATATAAACGTTTGCATGTGGCAATTCTCATACAAAAGGTGAGCCTTTGTATTTGGGTCCAACTCAGGCTCAACTTTTGTGTGAGAGGTAGCACATATGGACGTGCATGTGCAAGAATTTCTCCACATGAAAGATCTAAAATAACAAATCGAAAGGAAGATGTTTAAAAGTTAAGCATCATATATATATCATACATCTCTAGAGACAAACAGCTCAATCAGCCCTCCACCACTTGTAACCAAAACCCTGGTCTCGTCTCTTTCCTGCAAAATAAGTGATGAGGAGTATAGAGTTACATTTAATTATATGCTCAACAAAGAGGGGATTTTTTTTCTTAAAAATATCTAAAAGAATTGGACGACGACTATACCATATGACTTAAATCTCTGTTGGTGGAGTTCAACCAAATGATCTGGTTTGAAATTAATGCCTGTGCATAAATCCTGTGCAAACACAATTTAGTTTCTACTTTTAGTACTAATTATATTTGAATGATTAAAAAAATGCAAAAATGAAGGCTAAATAATATTTATAGGTACCCAGATTCTAAGGGCAGGGAAGAAGGAAGCTGGGCAAGAAGATCACAAGAATTGGTTCGTGAGTGGTGCATTATATCCCGGCATGGAAGGACAGGATAAACTGGAAAAAGAAGCTCTTGACCTCCATTTGTCCGAGTGTTTCCATCAGTCCCAGAACAACAACAATCCATCCACTCAATAAACCTAATTAAAATATAAAAAATCTTTAAATTTGTCGCACAAAGAAGAGATAAAGCGTTTAATATTTACTTGATTTCAATTAGCAACAGATCATTAAGTAGTTCCTCTCTTAATTAACCTTTGGTCTTCACTCAATTTCCATAGAACACAATAATCCCAGCCTTTCAAACCCACAAGGGGTCTAAGCCTATCAATCAGATTTTGCATAATGATTTTCCTGCCACCTGCAAAATAATATGATTAACTGTGGAAAGCTAATAATCGAAACAACAGCAACAATAACAAAACTTTATACCCTTAAGTGTGATCAGCTATATGAATTATATAATGTCATTGCACTTGATTTTGTATCAAGTCTTCCGTTAGCCAATAATCGAAACATGGAATTAATTTTGCAGAACCAGCTAAAATTTGTCATAATTTGGGAATTCTTCACAATGCTCCAAATTTTTTTGTTTATTATTATGCAACAAGTTTAGTCCACTAACAAGCACCCAACAGAAGAACATGCAAACCCTACCTGTCAGATGACAATTAGTGCTTCTTGCTCCCAAGACTATTGCGGCGGACTGTTTTCACTGGTAAAAGAAAGAAAATTACTAAAAGAAGAATAAACAGGAAAGAAAAAATATTAATCAGAAAAGGTAAAAAGGTAGCTAGAAGGGTCCATGCAAAATTTACTACTCGATAGCAATCGTTAACAACTTCTCACACTCATCATACAAAAATTAAGCTCCGACAGTACAGCACCCACCTCAGTATCCCAGAAAGATACCCATCTCAACAAGCTGAGAAGAAACAAACCCATCTCAACAAGCTGAGAAGAAACAAAGTTGTCAATATATATTCTATTTGGGTTCCAGCGAGAGAGAACCAAGAATTCAAAAACAGTTGAACCCTCCCCATCTCACAGATGTTTCTTTTTATATATAGGTGTTTAGGGCTTGGCTAGCTACCTTGGTTGGTGAACTGCAGCCCATGCATGAAGGAGAGAAAATTGTTTTTATTTCCTTATTGCCAATCAAGAAAATGATATACTGATATTTTAATTCAACAATGCTACAGAGACCACATTTCTCAATCGCATAAATAAAACCGTATTATGATACTAGTGAGTTCATTTAATATAAATGATCAAGATCAATCGGTACTAATATATATACACACACACGTATCATTTGTTTCAAAATGTAGTAAAATAATTAATTTCTTTAAAAATTCTAATTTACCTGATGTTGGAGTCGCCTGGAAAGATGTATATAAGTGATTTTACAGAAAATTTAAGCGTTTTCTAGAAATTTACTTGAAGGTGCTTATTCACAAAGCACTAAAAATTGTTTAATTATAATTTAGACACATTTTAAAACTTTTCTTGTGAACTTTTTTTATCCCTTTTTATAAGCATTTTAATCTTTTAAAAGAGATCTCAAACAAGTTCTTTTATAATAAAATGACGTAGTGAGATATTTTAGATAGAAAAAGGAAGAAAATATCTAAAAATATTATATTTGAGTTGGAAATGATGGGAAAGGCAAATCGCATGACCTGATTTGGCGTTTAGAACCCTAACTACCTCACCTAGTCTTTTATTCGTTTGGTTTCAGCATATTGTTTCGTGTTCCAACTACTTTTACTACTCGGAAGTTCCAACTGAAAACAGAAACAAGCAATACCACAATTGCCATCTGGTGTAAGATTAGGGCTCGTGACTTGTTACCCGTTTAGATGAAATGGCAGGCTAGCAGCCCACCACATATAGATTATTAAAAAAAAAATGAAAGTTAAAAAGTGTACTCCATCATTAATTTGAAAACTATATAATTATGCATGGTACATGCCCTTAATTTCATAGGAAAATTAACAAAAAAATCCTTAAAAATTTTAGTTTTAGTCAAAAGGACAAAATAAAGGTGTATGTGAACAGTACCAAGAGTGACTTTTCAAGGTAAAAATATCTTTAACGTTAAAAGTGAACACTACCGAAAGTATTTCATTAAGATTCCCTAATTTCATTGGATATAAATGTATGTTGAAATCACACTAGGATCTCACTAGTTTTGTTAGTATTAGCAAGCTCTTAATGATAATTTGACTGCTTACTCTTTAAGTGGATTTTTTCTCCCAAAGTGAATAGAAATTTTGTTTTCGTATCTTCTGTTCATTAGTATTGGGTGGTGATTTTTACTCATCTCATTTTATCCCTTACGTACTATTTGAATTGTTTAATAATATGTTTAAGATGTGTGTGAAGTAAAATAAAGTGTAAAAATCACCACCTTATATGTTATTAGTTATTATGTACGTCAAAAGCTATTAAACAATTGAAAGAGTGAGTAAAATATCACCACCCTTGTTCATTTAATGAACGTTGCTAGTACTAACAAAACTAGTCACATCTTAGGGAAAGATGAACTTAAGAGTTGTGCTAATGGCACTCACGCGTATATTGAGCAAATTGTTGATAAAGCATCATGCCTTTATGATCTATCGCTATTACATTACAATACATGTATGTGTTTGGGAAATAAATAAAAATCAGGCTTGTTAAAGGGCTAAATGATTTTTATTTATCAAAATCGGGCAAAAAGGGCTTCGTTTGTGTATTTTACTGTGTACTTTTCATTACATATGTACGTGAAGTAAAAATTGAACAGCATATCCAACAGTGGTACACATACCCTATTGGACCTGGTTGTCAATAATAGCAAGCTCTTAACGACAGCTTGAGTGTCGGTTGACAGCATATCCAACAGTGGCACACCACAAACCCCCTCTCTCAAGCCTCTTCGTGGCACTGAAAAGCAAAAAAAGAAAGTAATAAAGAAATTCAAGGCACATAGTTTGTTGAGACGATTTAATAGACTCATTTTGAGTCTTAAGGTTTGTATTGAAAAAGAAAACATTAGACTCAAAATTCATTTTTGAGGTTTAATAATTTGGTTATGTGCATTGAAGATGATTAGACTCAAAACTAAAATCTCATTTTTCTTTGCTGAATAACATTTTTTTTCTAGTTGACATATGCTCCACCTTGAACTCAAATCTTATACTGAAATCCAAATATGGGTCTTACTTTGCCTTTGAGTTTTAAGTCTCGCATGCATTAAGATGTTTTGTTTTTTATTTGAACTCAAATGTAAGATTTGAATCCTTGCATTGGAGATGTTGCAGGAGAAACTGAAAACTTTCTGAATTATTGACCTTGACATTAATTTTCTGTTCTTCTGTTTATTGGCAGAGAAGCAACCA
>JADOBS010300987.1:0-11413 GCA_015708375.1 Cydonia oblonga
CTCAATAATTTAGAAACATGGAATAACTAATTTATTTTGTATCGAGAGAAGGAAACCAAAAAACTTTGGGCTTACAAATAGATAGATTATGAGTTTTGTTTTTCATCTGAACTTTTAAAGTGTTTTTGTATAAATCGTGAGGTATTTTTTCTTATTTACTAACTTCGTCAATATAAGATTAAAAAAATAATAATATTTTCGAGTCTTTAAGAATATGTATACGTAATGAATGAACACTAAATTAAACATTTTGATGACACGTAATATTATTTGCAAATTTGGTCTAAAAATTTAGTCTATGCGTTACTTTTTGTTGAAAATTATAGTTGAATTGGAACGGATGTTTAAACATAGCAACACACATAGCTACTAGCTAGTAAATAAATTAACAACCAAACAAAAAAATTGTAAAAATTGAAAAAAAATAAACATGCACATAGCATTTCGAACTTAGGACCTCTCATTAATTTTAAACAACAAAAATCATTGCTTTTAACTAAACTTCTTGATCATTTACACAAATTTTATACATTTATACTATTATGAAAAGAAATTTGTAAAAAATTGAAATATAAATAAACACACATGGTGTTGTGAACCCAATACCTCTTTAATAATTTTAAACAGCAAAACCACCAACTCTAGTTAAATTTCTTTGTCACTAAACCAAATTTTATAAATTTATACTCTTATAAAAACATATATAAATGTATCACCCTAATAATTTTGGTACCCCTAATTTTTTTGGATCCCGAACGGTCGTCCAACCCGCACTGGGCTTAGGCCGGCCCTGACACTGGTTATCGTTAATCACCCTTGGATAGAGCATTCTAGTTTTGAAATTGTACAATCTGTGGTTTTTTTTTTCTTTCCACTTTTCAATGTCCTGTTTGGTTATAAGTGCTAGCTTCTCTTTTTTTTTTCTTTTTCTTTCCATTCTACAATATTATTATTATGTAGGGCTCATTTATTGGTTATGCATAAAGATTAAAGAATCGAAGATGCTTTATAAATTTATTTTGAGTCCTCGTTATATGAAAAAAAATACATCGGTTATAAGTTTTATACAACAACACTTCAAGACCTCAAATTGAGGAATAAAAACTCATTATCTATGAACTTGTAATCTAGGTTAGGGCACTTATTTTGGTGTTGTCCCAAATCTTTAAAATCTCAAGACCAGACTCTATTTAAAAATGTAATTTTATTACAGCCCTTTGAAAAAAAAATCACAAAATTCCAACTTTATTAAAATATAAACACATATTACAATTAATTTACACAAACTATAAACTAGTTGAAGTTTTGATCTAGCAACACAATTTATCATTTGAAACGACAAATTAAAGATTTAGGGGAAAAAAACCAAGAATTAACACCCACACAAAGTGCAATGACTTAATTAATTAAGAGATGGAAAACCTTCTTCTTCTAGGCTTGGTAATATCCACATCCTCATCCACAAGGTTCGAAGTGTCCTTCGACGCTTGCTTGAAGGGATTTAACCTCCCCAATTTCTTCGACACAGACGAGAAAAACGTCGCCTTTTTGGGCCCAGCACCTCCTTTACACGACGACGTCGTCGCAACACCTGCAGGCCCGGCCTTCTGTAGGTCTGTAATGTACATCTTCATCTTCAACAACTCCGTTCTCAACTCCTCGTTCTCCCTCGCCAACGACACGTCGTGTTGCACCTGTCTCCTCGTTGTTACTGCGTCTTGCACGTCGTTTTCTTCCACCCCGCTCCTTAGCTTTAGTTGGTCGTAATACAACGCATGTAGTACGATTTGAACGGGAAGTCGTTTGTTTTGCGAAGCATGCACTCTCGCTTCGTACGACAACTTCAGTGCGTCCATTACGCTGCACACCTTCTCCTTCTCTATCTCATCAAGGTTCGGGTGAGCCTGCATATGAGTAATTGATCACAATTAATGGACAATTTTACGATTTAGTTACGAGGAAAGTGCATTTTATTGATCTCAAGATTTTGGACGCAAAAGTAAATGTTATTAAACAACTGAGTTACAAATTACTTGCTTAAAGATATATTTGAAATTGTTGTAACTAAAGTAAATGAAATTCATATTCTCAATGCAGTAAAAAATAATCGCAAGTGATTTTGATATAAGTTTTGTTAGCGAGGTTGAAAGACTGTCTTACAATTTTTGTAATAGAGAATTTGAACCTAAATTTGAAATTGAAAATCTAAGCTTCAATCTCTTCGATTTGTGGTTTGAAAATCAAATTCAATGATTATTTAAACAAGTTTCCAATTAAATTCAAGTCACCCGCACGATGGTCTAGTGGTTTATCACTTGTAAATGTAATTTTTTTTAGAGTTCAGTAAATAGAGATTTCAATACTAATTTAATTTGTTGTCATATTGTGTAATTGATTTGAATACTAATTTATTCATCTATCATATTGTGTGGCTTAGTCTAAAATGGATAATATTTGAGTTCTCCCTCAATTTTTTAATTTTTCCTCAAATGTATATAATAAATGACGGTGCAGGTAACAAATAATATATTCAATGAACCATTTATTGATACTTTTGGATGATAACAATCTATAATTCAAGTGTAGGATTGAACTTCAAATGAAGATTAATAAATTGAAAAGTTCGATCGTTAATTTTATTCGGTCAAGATAGTTATTTGCAAATGATAATATCTGCATCCCCGCATGGAGATACAAGAATTATCTATCTAAATACGATTCACGTGTAAAAAGAATGAATTAGTTCGTAATTAGTAAATTACCAACCTTCAAGTAAATATCAATAGCACGATACAGATCGTCGTCGACTTTGCGCGCGCCTTTGGGGATGAGGCTGGCGATGCCGTTGAACTTCGAGATAGTGAGCCCAACACACGTGGCGATCTCACCAAGATACGCGTCGACAGTCTTTGCGACTCTGATCATAGCCGCCGAGCAAACCGCCCTGAAATCGCCGGCGTTGAAGACCGCGACGCTCTTCTCCTCCTCCACGAACCCGGAGATAATTCTCCTCACGCTCTCGAGATCGAAGAGCCTCTCGCCGTCGTAGGTGAACGACAGGACCAGGAGGTCGTCGACGGTCACGTGCTCCAGGACCGCCGAGATCCGCCTCTCTAGCTCGGTCTTGCACGTGCTCGGCGCCTTGACGAAGATCGCAGATCTGAGGAGGCAGCAGAGGAAGTTAATCGGGAGAGCGGCTTTCTCAGTCGGTAAGATCTCGACGAGCGATTCCAGAAGCTCCCGTTGTTGGAGCCGCAAATCGGAGTCGTCAGAAGCGGCCAATTTCGCGGCGGTTCCGGAGTGGTCTCGGACGAGATCTCGGAGCCATTTCTCGGCGTACGTTATGATAGCGCTGGCGACGGTCAATGATTTCACGCCGCACAGCTTCATCGAGGCGATTACTCTGCCGAAGAACTCAATGTCCAAAATCGACAATTCCTCAGTCCAATTCGTCGGCGATCGACTCGGAAATTTCGCTTCGATTGATACCTGTAATCAACAATTAATCACATAATTAATCGAATTATTTCAATAATTAATGAGAAACTGATTACTGGCTAAGTGGCTAGAAATTGATAACAGTTAAGTACCTTGGAAGTGGCGACATCGACGCATCTCTGTACAATTTTGAGGTCCTCCGCCATGGGAAGGAGGTCTTCGCAGGTCTTGAGCACGACAATGGCGCCGGAGAGGCTCGTGAGAGCGACCTGAGTTAAGAAATCTTCGGTGCGGCCGGTGAGGTTGTTCTCGCAGTACTTATCAGTCATTTCCAAATACTCCGCCGCGCAGCGGAGGGCGGCGACGTTGTGGACTGTGATCTCGAAGTTGACGCCGTAACAGAACTTGGCCGCCTTCTCGAACGTCTCGGGGCCTCCGGGAATGTCGGAGAGGTGAATTCTCGTTAGGTCCGGTTGTTTTGACTCCATTATCAGTTTTCTTATTCGGTTGCTCTTGGCCACGAGCATGAACTGCATGCAAATAGATTAATTGAGTAATTCCTTCTAATTAATTTTTTAATCACGTTGGGTTAAGCATGCATGCACAAAATAAGGTGTTTGTATGAATCGTAAAACATCATTGTACTTAGTTTTGCGAAGTTCGAAATCTATTGAGTTTAGTACCTTGTGTAGAGAGAAATTGGCTTCACCAACTTCAACCACAACATCTGACGGGATATCTTGAGAGAAAATCCTACAAGCACACACGTAAGAATGATTAGAAGAAGCTTGTTAATTAGGTTTAGACAAAGAAATTAGTCAGCATGCATGATGTATGGATAGATATGTCCGGCCAGCGGCTGACGCAATGATCAGCCGCCGTGCCGAACCTGGTTTCCTGGCACAATGCAAGAGAGGGTTTGATTGTTGTAGTTACCATTGGCCAGTGCGCTCCATGGCAAGGGAGAGCCTGTTGCCGCCACTGAGAGGAGAGGCCATGGGAGGTGGGAGGAGCTTGGAGCTCTTGTGTAGAGAGAGAAGAAAGAGAGAGATTATGTGGTCTCTGAATAATAGGGTCACGATGGTGTGTTACATAAAGAGCTTTATTTACCCCTTTTTTGGGATAAGGGCGAGATAATTATAGATTCATGCATGTACAAGTCTTTTATCTTTTTGTTATACAACGACTAGCTTGATAACTGTAGTTGAGATTCTCTGTGAAGGCAGACGGATTTGGAGATTCATACAATTTATTTAATTTTTTTTTAAATTATTTGATCTTTATTAGTTCATTTTACTGATCATCTTATATAAATTAAGAGTTAAAATCTCTCTTTCTCTTTTTCAACCATTCGGATTTATGACTCCTTAAGTTCTAGACATAGATATTCGAAAAAAGAAAGATATCGGATCTCTTTCCCCAAAGCTATCAAATCAAGTGATTCAGATTCTTAAAATTTGATCCAACGATAAAAAATTATTATAACTTTTAAACGTTTTTACTAACTTCTCTGTTTTTAACCGTTTAATTAAATTTCAAAAATTCGGATCACTTGATTTAGTGATTTTGAAGAAAAATATCCTCTCGAAAAAAGATCTAGACTCCCCTTTCTAAGTTCTTTTTCTACGTTACTTATCCGAATTCCAATTGTCACTACTTGGCAGAATAGAGCTGGTCATACGTACATCCAGGACTATTGGTTCTTTCCCGTGAAAAGTAGTTGGTTTTCCCTATTTGGTAGCCTTTTAATCATTTAATCTCTTTCGTTGTGGAAGTAATGGATTATTGGATTTCAATTTGCATCCATCTATATTTCGTCATTAGATACTTTTAACACGCTCTTTACGTGTGATATTCTCTTTATATCTAAAACATAAATAAGTTAAATTAAGTGATATTTGTGAGCATGTGTAGCTGTAGGGTTCACCTCACAGATAGTCTGTTGTGATATCGTTGTTGGAGTGAACATCAAACGCATGGTTAAGTAATTTTGCTAAAGATTTCAGCAACTATGCGACGTCGTTTTAGAATAATTAGGGTAGGATGGGACGTGACATTGAATATTGGGACCGGGCGTAATGGTCCGGTCCTCACTGCATGTCTCCGCCACGCAAAGCACAAGTGGCTAGGACTCGAGCCAGCGTCGACTTCGCTAAACAACTGGCCTGCTTAGCGCCACGTCATTGTACAGTCTAATTTGAACATTCCGGCGGCCCTACATGCCGGACAGCTGACATGTTGGCCGTGAACAGGACAGGTAGGATAACGTGCTGGGCTCCGGAAGAAGCTATTTTGGATCTCTATAGCCAATGTCATGTGAACGCGTGGCATTTCCTTCACTTTTTGAAAGAAACATATGTTTTTGTATATCCATTCTGCAGTATATTTTATTAATTTGAACCGTTTATCTTTAAAATATCATTTATAAATTATTTATAAAAAATAAATAGACAAATCAAAAGTATTAAGACATTTATTTACAGTAAGAAAAATAAATGAATACAATTATACAAAGAAACTTTAAACCTTTAATTTAACGGTCACATGGTTTCAAATTTAGGTGATTTCTTATTAACATAATTTTTTTAAGAAATACTTAAAAATAAGTGGTTTAGATCGTTAAAATAGATTACGAAATGTATTGCACAATAATATTTGCCAAAAATTGTGTAATAAAAAAATAACACGGATGAGGCCGCTAGCCGAAAATTAAATTTACTTGATACAAGCAATTTGCTCGTAGTTTATAAGCGGTTGCATTGCACGCACATGAGCTTATAGTAATCTTACTCACGGCGGAAGGAAACTCAGCTCCATCTTAAGATCATTGACTAAATGAAAAAGTGAGTAAGTGGAGATTTTATTTTATTTTATTTTTTTTCCATTGTCCAAAAAGAGATCCACTCCCCATATCTAAAACTTTATTGGATGTGGTGTAATCAAATCCCCAAAAGTGCTTGAGATTTTCTGTGTGTTGGAAACAAGATCTAGTACATCAAGCATAATAATACAATTAGTTAGATATTTGAAAAAAAATCTAACTAATTCTACCATGATTTTTTATGTAAGAGGTCGTGTTTGACACACTAAAAACTTTCTCAAAAAATGCATAAATTGAAAGTATAGAAATGCGCTTTTACGAAGTGAAAGCTGGCTGGGCAAATGGTGAACAAATGCATATGGATGGGTGTTCAAACTTGATGGCTTTTGCATGTGGGAGCAAAATCTTTCATGGGATTTTGCTAATTAGTTGCAACTTGCGGTGGCAAATTAGAGAGGTTGGTCCCTTCCCCCTTGGAGATGGATGTTGGGCAAATTTGTGGACTGAAATCAAACCTGCTTTTCCAGTTTTGTATGAAAAAACAAAATGTCATGAGTCATGAAGTCTATTATTTTGAAAGGTGGGTCATTTGTTGTGTTTCGTGCTTGATCCTAAGGGGAAAATTAGCCAGCTTTCCAATATTTGGCGGATAATCGTTAAAAGCTCTCAAGGAGGTGGTTCATATAGGTATCGTTTGGTATGCAAATGGAACAGGACGGAACGGGACAGGACAGGACGGAATGGGACATGATAGGACGGAACAAAGAGGGAATAAAGATGCCCTCGGATGGAAAAAAGGAGGAGGAAGAAGAAGGAGACATAGAGGTTATAATTTTGTGTTCTACGGATGTGGAACGAGTCGTTCCAGAGGGGTGAGACGGAACGAAAATTCACCCAAAACTCGTTCTGTGGAACAGCACGTTCCACCCGTTTTAGACGCACCAAACGTGGGACGAAACACCTTGTTCCGTTCCGTTCCGTCCCGTCCCACATACCAAACGGTACCATATAGACTACAAAATGTGGTATTCCAAACATTTTTCTTCTAATGAAAGTTTTTTTTATAATTAAATTGCTTATAAGCGTAAGTGTGATGCATAAACGCAATCCTAAACAAATGTCTGATCGATAAAGAACTAGTCTTACCCATTATGCATAAGAATTGATCCAGTCCATTCAAAATATTGGATTAGCCCAATGGTCTCAGGGCCCAATTCATAGGGTTTCGTTTCTTTCTTTATTTTTTGGGTCTGCAAGCTTATAGCATAAGATTGGTGAATGATGATGAGTTTTGAGGATTGAGATCCACTCTAGACCTCTGTGTCGGAGACTGCGAAATGAGAAATCTGGACTACTCAATTTTAATTCTACGGTCTCCAATAACCAATTGCACTCGCTTATCTCACAAAAACTTAAAAGGGTCTTGGCCTTTATCTCTCTTGAACGGTTTGGATCTCTTGGTTTGCAGGCTCTGAACACAATGATCCGGAGTAGATCTTAATCCGATTTTTGGTCCAAAAATCGTAGTTTAATTATATGAAAAATAATTAGCCGGCCACACCACCTCTCAAAAAAAGTATATTGTAAAAAATCAAACTCAAAATAATAAATTGATATCTACATCTTCACGTGACTATGAAATTTCTAAGTGATTCAAGGCAAAAAAATAAATAAAAAACAAAATATAATATGTATATATATGTGTGTGTGTGTGTGTGTAAATAGGTTGAAGCTATAAACAAAAAGTCAAAATGTGATGAGGTAAATAGTTGAGAATCAAATATTAATATTCCTTGTTTAAAGGTAGAAGAGTTCCATTCAACTCTATCTCCTTGTAATTAGGCATAAAAGCTTGAAAGTCCACGCGTATAACCATGAGCTGGTGATCCAGCGGTAAAAGACGGATTGCGATGCTTTCTTCAAATTAAAAATTAAAGGTCTTGGGTTCGAAACCCGCTACTGGTGTAGAAGCCAAACTTGTGGCCAGGGGGAGACTGAAATTCCTCTGTGAGTCTTTCTGGTGGATAATCGTGACTTGCCACCAGTTGTCCCCCTTTTAGAAAGGAAGAAAAAAAAAATTCCACAGGTGTCACTTAAACGTTACCTAATTTAAGGAAATTGGATGATTCTTTGCAACTTTGTTATGTTATTTTGTTACATGGAAGAAAATTGACCCGAGTTTCAATGTCAGAGCGGAACCTGTCTATGGAGGCCGATACTATGAATTTTTATCAAAATTGCGTAAACGTTTGTGAATGTATGCTATGGCTTTGACCATGTCTATAATACATGATCGTAATTTTAATATAGCATCACTATCGCTCACCGTTAAGCTAACTCTGTATCTTTCAGTTTAAGACATATTAATTAATGTAATTTGTCAAAATGTTTATGGTGTTCGGCCAGAATTAGATACTACCACCAAATCCAACTTTGATGGTTTAAAAATTTGTTCATCCCCTACCATATAATTGACCTTAAAATCATATATAAATTCGACGTTATATTTCATAAATTGAGATCATTTTCTGATCTCTATCCGGAGCCCATGAATAAAGAGATTTGGGCTACTCAATTTCAATTATACGATATCCATTAGCTCATCTCCTAGCATACCTCACACAAATTAAGAATTTAGATCTCTCTCTTTAACCGCCCGAATCTCTAAATTTTTAAGCTTCAAACGCAGAGATTTGGAGAGGATCTCGATTTATGTTCCATAGCCCTCGCTTTCAAAACTACCGTTTGGTTATTTATTTTCTTCAAATAATATTTTTGAATTTTTGTTACGCGTGGTTGAATTACAGACTTCAGGTTTTTTAATCTGTTGATTAGGAGAGATAATACCGATTTAATAAATAATATTAATTCGTGCCATATATATAGGGCCGGACTTAATAGACAATACACATGTCATGCAAAAACATGCTGCTTGACGAGGACTGAATTTTACGTGTTCGCACTTGCCGCGTATTGATTATTATTCTTGCAATACTTATGTTAGGATTGGATTAGTCTTGTATTAAGATAGCATTTTGTTGATGTCTATAAGCCCTAAAAGTTATATTCATCATAGGTGATGGAAATAACTAAGAATTGTGGCATAATTAATAGTTGGGAGGATATTGACACGAATTGAAAGTTTAAGTAACGGATTCAAAACTAATTGAAAGTTTGAAAGGCAAATCGAACATTGTCCAAAGTTCTAGGAAAATTCTTGTGTCCACTCTTAACACGACGGTGTTTGTACGCTCATCCATGCATGCAATCAAGAGGGACTGCTTGGTTGAATAGGCATACATATGAACTCGTCCTCCAGGTGAACACAAAAATCCTCCCCTAACCTGAAACGAGAAGTTTCTCCTTTGTTTACTTTAATCAAACTAATTTTTACGAGAATCTGATTCCTGATAGTTCATAAACACTTTATTTGAATGCGACTTCTTGTCAGCATGATTTGTGACAAATAATTAGTAAACGCCATCATGAAAATACCGTGTTCACTTTGATCACTTCAAAACTCGAATGTTCGCTTTGATCACTTCAAAACGATCTCTCCCGCTCATTGGGTAGCTGGCCGTTTCCTCAGACGTCAGTTTCTTGTCTTCCCCTCCTTGGTTGTAAACAATTACAAACTCTCACCAACTCCGTTTTCGTTTATGCATTTTTTATACAAAGAAGATTTCTCCAAATTTAAAAATTTAAAAAAAAAAAAAATGGAAGAGGATGGGCTGTATCGTCATCGCCATCTTCAACTTCAGTCATCTACGCAGCATTAGCTATGGCGGACCCGGTCAGAAAAATACCAAGCCCAAGTCCCGGGTAACTTTTCTTCTATTATTTTCATGCTTTTAATCTTCTCACAGTTGGCAGTATATTCAAATAAAATTCAACCCAAAACCAAAAGCTTATCTCGTTTTGCATCATTGGTTTTTAAATTTCAAAGCTTTGAATTTGTCCATGGTATCAATATCTCCGTTTTGCTATGTTTCTGTGAGTTTCTAGCAGTTCGGTTTTCTTTATTTCGTGGCCAGGCTGTATGCCGTATGAATTTTTACTTTAGATTCTCGTAATTTTGTTCTGAAGTTGTTGGAGCTTATTGCTTTTTGAATTGCTTGAAGAGTTGAGATATCAGTTCACTTTGTAGTGTTGAAGCTGTGCTTTCAATATGTTCGGTTGCTTTCTGATTCAATTTGCAATTTTTTTTTATGCTTGCTATCAGGGGGACTGTTCCAATTCTGCATAAATTTCTGCCGTTGTGTTGTAAGGGGTAAATTAGAGTTGTAGTGATTTTTGCGGTCTCGGGATGCATCAATCAAGAGTTTGGACATATGCATTTGTTTTCGCCACGTTCCTGTGCTGGTCTTCGCTACGCGCTGGAGCACAAAATCCTAATATCACCGACCCTGCAGAAGGTGATTTTGCTTATGATTTGTGAAGCTTTGAATTCTGAATGGCTTTCTTCAGGAAATTGTAGTATAGGGAATACTTGAATACAGTTATTATGGTATGAGTTCGGTTTAGAAGTATTTCGATTCAGGTGTATGGTTGCCTTATGCGCTGACACGGTAACTTCAATTGACAAACGAAGTGACCGATTTCTAGTTGACTTTCATCTAGACGGATTGACGTCTATGTCCACTTCCAGTACATACATGCACTCGAATAATAATCTTGTGATTTTCGACTCATTTCTGATGTATAGCATGATTTTTGACATTCCCTTGTTTCTGAATTCTGATATGTTAATAGTTGGTCTCCTTTGAAAAACTTAGTCTGGTTGTGCTAATCAAGTAAGGTTTATCAATTGTGTAAATTGCAGTGACCGCGCTGCGGGCCATCAAAAACAGTTTGGTTGATCCCAACAAGAATCTGAGCAACTGGAATCGAGGAGACCCATGCACAGAAAATTGGACAGGAGTGTTTTGCAACGACACAACATTAGATGATGGCTATCTTCATGTTCAAGAACTGTATGTTTCAATCTTTCTAAATTTTACCTGTAACTTGCAGCAACTGACTGAATGGAAATATTTTCCCTTTGACCCTTGCCTTTTCTCGTTTCATTATTTTCCCCGTTTGTGGAGGGGTTTTAATGAGCAAATTTCCCTGCTCATAGGTGATTCCATTATGAACTTCGTAGAAATATCTTAA
>JADOBS010300988.1:0-11414 GCA_015708375.1 Cydonia oblonga
ATTTGTGTGGAAGTTCTCAGATGCTAATTAGCAAAGTATTTGACTTTTTTTTTTTTTTTTTGCTTTGGAGTGCTATCAAAGTCCACTGAGTTTGAGTGTGAATGATTTCAAGACTTGATGCGTTTCTTTACTTATTCTCAGGCCTATCTCACCCTCAAATTCACGTATTATGGCAACTAGTTTGGTCAAATTGACCTTTTATCTTTTATTAACTTTTATTTGAATTGAAGACCGATATTTTCTTGAATGTCCTTTTAATATTTCTATAAGCTGTTAATATTATAATAAAACCGCTATCATTTCATTTCAATAAAAAAAGATTAAGTTGTAAATTACCTTATTTATGTATTGAATTTCCTCTTCAACTCATTACATCTCTGATTTTAAGTCCTCATCTTAGATTAGTAAGATCACTTAATAAATAAAGAAACAAAGTACACATGTAATAAGAACCAGTGTTACCACATGTTTCATACAAGGGTTTTTATCATGAAGGTTCCCAAAATTAATCAAACTCCTCATTTTGGTTTCTGAAATTTGTTGCTGCAAATTAGTATGGTTATTTCATTAAGATTCCGTAAAAACTTCTATTAGGTGTTGTTTTGGCATGTGTAGGCTCATATACCCAGTTATATAGCGCCACCTGCATTACACAATTATAATTTTTAAATCGATGTTAGATCAGGAAGAAGGGTGGGTGGCAAGAGTTGGTGCCTGGGATGATGACAAATGATCCAAATGTTAATTTGGCTATCTACGACCAATGTTCTAAAAAACAGTGTAGGTGCTAGGCGGTGGTGACCCGAAGCGTTTTCTTGCAAATCGGTTGGACTCTAGGCGGCCCTAGACGGGCTAGGCGGTCCTAGGCGCTGCTAGGAGGCTAGGTGGTTTTTTTTTTTTGTAATTAAAATAAAATTCCTATATACATTACTATATTTCCTTATTTCCCTCCTATTTTGCATTTTATGTGGTTTTAAATTGTGAACTTATTGTACATGTGTCATCCTACAATACTTCTCACTATGGTTGTATGGCATATATACTTAATGTGTTTTTAAATTTTGAACTTGTTGGATACTCTTTTTGCCTTTTATCATTATTTTATTATCTTATCCATGGATTTCATACAAGTATATTTTTTTGTGAGTATCAATATGCACTTATTTACAAGATATACAAGAAATTTATCTAAATCCACCTAGACACCCGATTAGCGTCTAATGTTTTTTAAAACCTTGTCTACAACTTTCAATAATGTTAGCTATTTTAGCATAAGTTAAAATATAAATATTACTTTTTCCTAACTTAACAACCCACTCTTTTTCTTCTCTTGGAGCCCACAAACAATGCAAATTTATAGTTTTTAATGTTTAGTAAAAGTTTAACTTTCTCTCTCTTCCTAACTAAATTTAGCTAGTTACAGATTACAAAATTAAGGATAGTTAATTAGCTAGCCTGTTAAAGTTTGATTTTTCTGCATTTAGCTTGGTTGTTGGAGATGCTCATATGTCACTAACTTGTCCAAGAGTTATATTTTAGTCCCTCGACTAGAATAAAATTAAAAAATAATTAGACATAAGACTAAGTACATTAGTCAGTTATTAGATTTAATCTTAAAGTTTCGCTTATCAATTTAGGTTTATTAACTTATGATCTAACTAAACAATATTCCTATTTTACGATGATGACTCAGCATACTTTTAAGGATGTATTTTTACAATTTTTTCGAATATCGTTTTGCACCATTATTTGATTGGTGCACCCTTGATTATTTTAGCTTTGTTTCAGTTGCCCCATTACATCTTTTGCACCGTTATCTTATTTTATGCATTTTTAATTGGAAATCGTTATTAACACTCTGAAAATCTCATTTTACATTCCAAATTTTCTATTATTAAAAAAAAATACACTGTAAGGAGTGTTGAATGAGATTTTTGAAGTGTTAATAACATCTACTTTTAACATTGTATTTTATTTTCTTTGTTATACTACTTTGAACATTTGTATCATCGTGTCATTAATCACCGAACAATTTACAATTGCAGTTCAAGTACCATCACCATACTACACCAAGTAGGATGACAACTTGGGATGGCATAAAACCACCCAATAAAGTATCATGAAAAAAGGTAGATGTAAGGCAATGTGCTTGCCTCTTTGCACGTTTATCCGATCCCTCTCCTCACACATTAGAACAGTTTAGATTATCTAATATGCTTTGGCAACCAGAGGAGTTCTAGTTTTGCGCCTGTGCGTTTGTCAAACATGGATCCATGTGAAAATGTTCAGTTTATTTGGTCTTCAATTGAGTAACCCAGGCCCAAATTCAAGACATGGGCCAAGATTTAAACCTGAACAAAGAAACTAGGCCACAAAACCAGTGTTCAAAAATTTTTCGATCGATATTTTCATGAAAATATCAAAAAAATTATAGAAAGATATGGAAATTGAAGGTGAAGTTTAAACTTCACCTCATATCAGAGAAACTTTTGAGTTTAGGTTAAAATTGACAGAGATCATTAATATTTCTTACACATCTTTAAGTACATCCAAGTCAGCGTTTAACAATCCCTAAACTTTCATTTTATATATATACCTGTTACTATTTAAAAAAAATTTCATATCGATATTTTTACCGATACCGAAATTTTAAACACTCCACGTAACATACAAACCAATTTTACTTTATTTTTTATTTTCTATTTTCTATTTTTATATATTTGAATTTTATAGTGTAAAGAAGACCAAACGGCAAAACCCTCTCTGTAGCTGCTTCTCGACTTATTCGACCATTTCGCCTTGGCTACCTTATCTTCTTCTTCTCCAAAAACCCACCATAATGCCGGACCAAGACTCGCCCAAACCCACTGGATCCCAACTCAAGGACCAAGAAGCCGACCTGAATTCCGACCCGGATGAGGAAAAAGCAAATCTTTCCTGCTCTGACGACTCAGAGTCCGAGTACGACTCCGACGAGTCGTCCGAGTACGAAGGAGATGGTGTTGGGGGCGGCGAAGATGGCGCTGAAGCGGATGATTCACTCAAGTACATCCGACCCGGTTAAGATATTCCCGAGGCCGATAACACACCCGAGGTATACATGAAGCTCTTCTCTCAGGTCCTCCGGGGGAAGAGAGTGAGGAGAAGGCAGGAGGAGGAGGACAAAAGCTATGTCTTTTACGAGGACCTCTTCGACTTTCCCGAGGACCCGGAGAATTGGAGGGAGGAGGACTTGAAGGAGTTGTGGGGGGACGCTCCGTTGGAGATGACTAAACCCGGGTGGGACCCGGTTTGGGCTGATGAGGAGGAGTGGGACATTGTCCGGGAGGAGATTAAGGCCGGCAAGGACCCGCCAATCTCCCCATTTTATGTCCCGTACCGGAAGCCTTACCCGGCTATACCGGATGACCACCATGACATTTCCAATCCCAAGGCTGTGATTGAGGAAATGGATAGGATTGAGGAGTTTCTCAAATGGGTTAGCTATGTTTTCGAAGATGGAAGCACGTATGTTTCTGTTTCTTTCTTTACTGCATTCGGATTTCGTTTCTTTAATGACGAAACGAATGTTCATTCTCTACATTGCTGCAAGATTGTATTTTTACTCCTTTAATGTTAAAAAGTTGTTTCTTTTCAGTGATTTAACTTGTCATGTTTCTTATCACATTATGTTATGATGGTCTTTGTTGAAGGTATGAGGGCACTGTGTGGGATGACTTGCTCATGGGAAAGGGGTCTACGTTGCCGAGCAGGGGACTTGTCAGGTTTGTATAGAATTTATGAATTTCAGTTGTGACCGTACTCTTATATCGATGACTATCTTGCACATCTTTAAATTTGCTAGAAGAGAATGTTGAAAAGAAAAAGAAATGTGAAAGAAAGGCAGGCTGAGCAAATGTATCTTTTTTTATTTTGTTTGTTGGGGCACATGACGGGATAGTGAGTATTTTGGACATAGGCGTCCTAGGGTGCGGTGGACAAAGCTTGTATCAAAAAGATTTCATGCAGGAGATATAATCTGCTTCATCACTATGGTTCTTTTCCATGAGGTTGGAGTAGTTTTCAAGTTCAATATACTAGCTAAAAAAATAAATTGGCATTGTTACTTTGCCTTGTGTGTTTATCTTTATTTAAGTTTATTTAATTCGGTCAGCTTGCAATTAGTTAATTCTGTTTTATGTGAGAAATGTAATTTCATTTCTCTTCTATAGGTATGAAGGTGAATGGCTTCAAAATAACATGGAGGGTCGTGGGGTTGTTGAAGTTGATATACCTGATATAGAGCCTATTCCAGGTTCCAAGTAAGTTTATTATCCCTATGTACATGTGCCCTGCTATTTCTTAGCAGTTGGTGCTTTAAGATTTCTTTCTGTGCAGTATAAACTAATTGAGTTACTCGTTACCCTCTTGTAAGGTTTGAAGCGCAAATGCGTGCTCAAGGGCACATAATATCAAGAGATTATATGACCCCGGAAGACGAGGAATGGCTGGAGATGGATACTGAGGACATCATTCTTCAAGCAGGAGGGCAGACTGAAGTACCCTTTTATGAAAGAGATGAGTGGATCAGACAATTTGGGAGGAAACCGTAAGTTAAAGTTTTTTATGTTACATCAGTTGTAATGAGGATAGTTTTTTTGATGAATTTTATTTAATATTGAAAATTTGATTTATTTAAGATTGGAAGAGGAGGTTAGCTTTTTAATACGTTATCTTGATATGGCTATTTGTATGGATTATGAAGTAAAATCAAGTAAGATAATTGGTCAATGGGCTTGAGTTCCCAAAGTGGCATCATCTTGAATAAGATATCACTCCCCCTTCTTTAGTAGCCAACCCTTAGGATCTTATTTTGACGGTGTCAAGAATGTCAGAACAAGCCGCCAGCAAATATCTGGTGCTGAATAGTCCCATAGACAGTCTAGATGTGAGTATAGAGTAGCTAGCTTTTGGCATCTCTTCCCTTCTTACCAATCAGAAGAGGTGAAATGGGCATGAGGGCTTTTAATTTACAATTTTCATATACCGTTTATCAAGCCATTTGCAAGTTTTACTGTACAACTGTACAAGACATAAATGTATATTCTTTTTTCTGAGACTGGTTTTGTGATTTTATTTAATGATCTTTCTTTGTCAGGGAGAAAGGTCGGTATCGTTATGCTGGTCAGTGGAAGCATGCCAGAATGCATGGATGTGGGGTATATGAAGTCAATGAGCGTACCATTTATGTAGGTGCATGAACTATAAGCCATTTCTTTTCATAAATTCACTAAACACGTGGAGTCAGCATTAAGGTACGGAAGAGGTCAAAAGAGTAGAGAAATATTGCCTCTTGTCAAGTACAAGTGGAGATTTTTTCCTGTTGTTTGTCACAATAAAATACACGAAGCAACATGTTTGAAATTAGATTGAACCATGTAGATTGAGTGACCACAGTATATGGGGTAGTAAGCATACAAAGTGGAAGTTGTATAAAATTCAGCAGAAAGAGGGTTGTTGAGATTCAAGACATGGCTAGTTGATTTCGAAAAATAACTTTAGTACGAAAACTGATGTACCGGTATAAATTCTTTGCTTTATTTTATGAAGTTTATTACTGTAAGTTTTAAGTGGTGCATCATTAGTTAGTTTTATATTTCTCCAAGTTTCATTTTCAGTTTTTATATTTTAAAGAATATCTATAGCTTTCCTTGACCTATTATAACGATACTGATATATCTATTCATTTTCCTGTGAATTGAGACCACCAATGTTTCCATAAAACATTGATACTTTTTCCTTTTGTTTTCTGCTACTTCTAATCCTAATATGATGTAGAACCTGTCTCCCAATCTACGATTAATAAACCAAGTTGTAAACTACCTAGGGCTTCATAAGAACTTAATAACATCTCTTAACTCAAAATTAGATCCCTAGATTACAACGGCAGCCTATCTCTAATAAATGTGGGACGGTGGGAAATCCCGGTATACTTGTGAGCGATACAAGATGCTTGTAGGGGATGCTACTGAAAAATGTGAAAGTTCTGCCCCTGTTTGTAACAGCGTCATACTATATTATGGTTATTGAGTTATGGTACTTTACCTTCTCTTTGCATGCAGGGTAGGTTCTATTTTGGGGAGTTAGTGGAGGATGATACTGGTTGTGATGAGGATGTATCAGCGGTAAAAATATATGTTCCTTCTTTGATGTATTATACTTACATTACAAGTATAGAGGCGAAAGTTACCATCTGTGCGAAGATTTCACAAATTTGTTGGTTGCTTTTCAGCTGCATGCGGGTATTGCAGAAGTGGCTGCTGCTAAGGCTCGGATGTTTGTCAACAAGCCTGATGGAAGTATGTTTTTTAATACTAATAATTGCCTTCCATGGATGTTAAGTTGCAAATTGTTGTATCTTGTAGAAACTGAAATTTGAACTCAACTTTTATAGTTGGAAGTTTCTGGCCAGAGGTTAACTAAATATGCACTAAAACATATACCGTTATTGTCAAGAATATGACTTGCATATTGTTAGTATTTATTCACGGATTCAGGTGTAAAATTGTCCATATAGATAGCATTTGAGGACATTGACCAAAAAGAAATGATAGCATTTCAGCAGACTATGGAATGTACGCATTTCAGCAAACTCGCCCATTTTGAGGCTTAACTCACTCCTCCACACCTTTAGACCTACTCCAACCCTTAGAGTAAAACTCAAATTTTAAGTTTTAAACTTGCTCCAACCCTTGGGGCAAATATAAGTTAAAACTCAAAACTCAAAACTCATTTTTCGGCCAAATTTAGCCTAGGATTCCCCATAAGATCTAATTTTATGAAATTCAACGGTAAAAAAAAAATCTAACGGTCTAAATTTAAATACCAACGGTTAAAATAATTAAAAATAAATTCTTTTATGTGTTTCATATTTTTTTCATAGTGTTTCACGAGTTTCATGATGTCGGTTAGTGATTTTTCAATATTTGTCGGAATCTAAATATTTTTAGATTAAAATGTTCATAAAATTAAATTAAGATAATCTACATAATTTTATCTTTTAAAAAAGTTACTTTAAGAAAAAAAAAATTTAGCATAAATTCATTATTTAATAATCTGGGGCTAAAATTTTAATCCAAAAGGGTCGTAGCAAATTAGTTATTTCTGGGTTAAAACCTATATTTTCTGAGCTAAAAATGTTAGGTTTTAACTCAAAGATTGAAGATGATCTTAATGTAGATAATATCGTTTCTTAAAAATAAAAACTAAAAAATAAAAACCCACTGACCTGTGGTGCAATAATAGTCGGGTGCAGTTACAGTTGGATTTGGGGGGTAAAGTTGTTTAAAATTTTGCATTTAGGCGTTTATTTATTGTTTATTTTTTACTATGAAGTTGAAGTTTTAAAAACTTATTTGTGATATCTACAAAATGAAACGTTATTTACGTGATTAAGTTTGTCGTTATGCATTCTTTTGTGAGTATCTCTAAATTATAAAATATTAACTTTGAATGCATAATATCATTTTGAAGGTGGGAATCACAATTGAGAATGTCACAGCCCGTTCCAAATAAGTGCATTGTTTTATCCTCGGGATTAAGGAAGTGACAATTTTGCCTGTGGACATTGAATTATATTGTGTGGTGTGTACTTAGTTTTGGACCAATCCATGTTATTCTTAAGTTTTTGGAACTTAAAGATATTTGTTTTGTTATGGTAGGTGGACAACTTGGACCACACACCCCCCAAACCATCCCGTTGATCCTCTCTTTCTCTCCCTCTCGGATTTTCTGCTATTTCCGTACAAGTGTATAGACGAATTTCAAACTAACCAATTCAAGCACGAATCAAGGTTTTGGAAGCCATTTTCATGTTTCTTGTGAGCTCATGTACACATCCATACCATTTTTAGAACGTGAATCCTTCGATTACCCAAGAAACCAGAAACCCTAATTTTGATGCACTGTTCATGCAAACGTAAATGGGGACCTTTCAGTGAGTTTTAAGGTCATAAGGAGCCTTAGAACATCTTCACGAAGCTTGGAGAAGAAAATTGAAGTGTTTTGGACGTCGGGAAGCTCGGGTTCTAGGAGTTTCAAAGGTGGCAGAATTATCGTTATTTTTTTGGCGAGATCCCGTGATTTTTGGAGCTTGAAATTGGTAAGAATGTGTTCTACTCACTCTAAGCTTCATTTTGGTATAAAATTCATGAATTTTGGTGCAAAAATGAGTGAGATATGAAGGTTTGAATATTTTCCTCATTCCGGCGACGGCGACGAAGTCTGGTGGCTCGCCAGAGAAGACAAGGGAATATTCCGTCAAGTTTGACGGAATATACTAACGGCGTCAGGTAACTTTAATGGTATATGCTTGTTTTTAACGAAATATTCCCTAACGGTGTTAACTATTCCGCCCCCTGTGCCAGGCAAGTGCCTGCGCATGGCCGTGCATGGGAACTTGGAAAATTTTTCTAAAAATATGGGGATGTTCATGAGGTTGTGTAGATCACGTTGGTATATTCAAACACCCCAATTGAGCAATGTATGAGAAGTTATTATCTAGTTTTGTTTATGTGCTTTAAATAACATTTATTTAGTTATTTCGCATATAGGTGAGACCTATCTGGAGGACGAGCGCAACCAATCGAGGCTCGGCGGCTACGACCCTTCGACATACCAATTAGTGGGCTTTTGGTTTTCAGTGTATATCTATATACTTGATATTTTCTCAGAAAATAGATTTAAATGAAAGTATGTCTTGAAATGTCATGCCCATTGAATTTATACTTAAATTATGAGTTAGTATAATATGCATAAATGTGATTTGGTATTGCAGACGCTCAGGTAAGTACCAGGTGAGTTGTATATGGTTTATGTGAATTTATGATTATGTGAGATGTGTTGAAAACTCATAAACTTGTACCCCGGTGTTAGTGCTCCCGCCATAGTTAGGGCACAGTCTTTCACGTGATGTTCACCTCCTGCACCATATGCTCACCTTGGATCCAAGTTAAGTGTACAAGCTTGTCGTACAAACTACTATAGCTGGTTCCGACTCGTAGATGACCCGTAATTATTTGCACAGTCTTCACATGATCGTAGCACTAGAGCATATTTATTTTACACCCAGCCCTGTCGTACCAACCACTATAGGTGGTTTCGACTTGTGTGCAGGATTTGATTTGATTGAGATTGGTTATGAGCTATAAACTCAGCCGTACAGGCTACTAGAGGTAGATCCGACTGATATGTTATTTCTTATGAGTTATTTCACCTGAGTTACTTATGTTGTTAATATGAGACATTTGGCATGACATACTTTAAATAAAGTGATTCTGAATATGATTTTGAGATATGTGTACTATCTTTTCTGGAAAGTTATACAGGTTTTACGGCAAGGGGTTAGAGCTTTTGATAAATGAATTGGTTTTGAAAAGCTTTGTTTTTACCCACTCACACTTTCTGTTTTGCGCCTCTCCATGTTTTAGGTGAAAGTATTTTGGTGGTTTACTAGGACTCATCCGAAGGTTCTGAATAACTATCATCATAAATGTAGGATTCACCTTTGGGTGTTGCAAATTAGTATTGGTTCTGCTAGACTGCACCTAGACTAATTATGATCTGATTGTGTATTTCACACTTATTCTCGTACTAGTACCTTATCTTAGCTAGTACTGCTAGTATCTTGGTTTTTATTTATTCGTATTTCTCTTTATTATTATTGCTTCCACATTGTGCACATGGTTACGTCACTTTTACGTGACGACCAGCATGCTTCGATCTAGGTCGGGGTGTGTCAGAGAAAGTATATTAAAAATCGTAAGATAAAGTAAGATATTTTACGTTGTTTAAACTGCAAGCCTTCTTGGAGAAAACTCTATGTGCCTTTCTCTTCTCATGTCACACCTCAAATTAACTCAAATAAGAATAGGAATGGGTACAAAGGTACCGTATATACACCATGTTTCACTAATGGTGTGTTTTCATAAGCGAAGTGGGACAAGAGGAATGAGAATTGCACTCCTCCTAGGTTATTCAAGTGTTGTTTACCAACACTTGAGGGAATGAAATGTATGTGGGAGTGGGACCTATCTAATATGGGGAATCAAACTCCCAATATACCTGGAATCAGTCTTCCGAACAACAGATGAGATCTGAATTCCGGGAGAAAGCCTTTATTTAGAATCCTTTTTTTCTACCCAAAATACCCTTATCTTATCTCCCTTCCACCTCTTTCTCCGCTTCTTTGTGTCTCAGCAGGCAGTGACCAATATCAAAGGAGAAGAAAAATCAGAGGGGAAGAAGAGATGGAGAAGCTGAAAAGAATTGGGGAATGGGGTGTGGTACGGTCTTCAAGAGAAAGAAAAAACAATTGGCGAATAGGGAAAAAGAATTAGAATAGAACAGAAGAAGAATCAGAAGAAGGGGAGGCTGAAAAGAGTTGGGGGACGGCTGAAAAGAATTGGGCGATGGGGTGCAGTTTGGGCTTCAGTGGGAAAGAAAAATAATTGAGGATGAGGAAGCAGAGCAATGAGGGTTCTCAGTTGCTTTTTTTTAATATTATTAACTACACAAATATCTTTTTGACATTTCAAAAAAAAATTTGATGAACCGTACAAATTCTTTTAAAGCTTTTTTCACAGAGTTCTTTTTATTTTTTATTTTTTTATTTTTTTTTAAATATCAAAAATATAAAAACTATATACTTGGAATATGAGAAATTTAGTAATTACTTTAATTTTCATTCCGATTCGTGTATTTAAGTAAACAGTTTTAACAGGAATCTGATTCTGACTCCACCCCATTTCAATTCCAACTTAATCAAATTCCTCCTCAAATGCAAGTCTCTTCATTTTGATTACAGATTAGTAAACGAACCCCTAAAGTCGCTCTCGCATTCTTGAGGATTGAAATTACACATCTGCTAAGTGCTAATATTTGTTGCTAATATAACTCACATAAATTTGATATTGAAGATAAGAATGGATATCTAAACTCACACCGTTTGAAATCCATCATTTACTTACAAAAATTAAATTTGTATGCGAAAGGTACTTTCTAGGTCAACTTAAGCCTCTTCAAAGTGGTTTAGGTAAATGTCAAGTCTGTATGTAAGAAATTAAGTACCGTAAGTTTGATTCGTATTCAATTTGTGATCTATCTATTTTTTCTTTTTCTCCACTTTATAATTGGTTGCCTATTTTCTATCTTTTATCAATACATAGCACTCAACTTTCCAGGCCATTACGGGAGGCCTAAGATGTAAATACCTTCATCCTAACTTGATGTGTATGTATGCTTTAATTCTGAAATGAATTGGACGTGGACAATATCAATCGATACATACATACTCACCCAGGGTTGTCTTTGAGATTTTGGGGATCCTACGCGAAATTTATAAAAGGGCCATTTCTTAAGATAGTTTTTTTTTTTTT
>JADOBS010300989.1:0-11416 GCA_015708375.1 Cydonia oblonga
ACAACTTTTTGTTTTGGTCTAATTATAAACGAAAAAGGATTTTGTTTTGCGAGACACGGGTATATGATATTGGATTTCTCCATTATAGGTTGGGGAAGTTAAGCTTGTGCAAGATGTTGGCCGCGTGGCTGTTCAGCATCCAGATGCTAAGCAGTATATTCATGATCTTCTTCTTTCTATGGCGTTAGCGGAGGTAAGGCATATCAGCAAAGAGGTCAGGATATTGTACCATCCATTTCAGCATTGTTATGCTTCCTTTTCTTATCTTAGGTGCTTTCTTGAAGTGTGCAACTGCAAAGGTTGGTTTTGAGAAGAACAAGGTGTCCCAAGGATTTGAAGCTCTAGCTCGCGCTCAGTGTCTTCTAAGGAGTAGAAAGTCACTTAGTAAAATAGCATTGTTGTCTCAGGTAATACTCATGTCTTCTATTCTGTCAATATTTTGTTATCTGGTTTGTCACTCTGGAATGGGACTGTTGTTTTTGGGTTGCAAAGTAATGACCAGATATCTACTAATAATCCAAAAGTATAGTGGATCAAATGTTGAGATGGATCATGGACCTGCTGGTTGAAATTTGTAAAATATGACAAATTTCTGTTTGAAAACATTTAACTTTATTCCATGCTTGTACTTGCCCAAAAGTATCTTGCTTATGCTGCTGTGTAAATCATATGTTGGTCACGTTTAATAGATAGAAGAATCTTTGGAGGAGCTTGCACCTGCTTGTACATTGGAATTGCTTGGCATGTCTCACTCACCTGAGAATGCGGAAAGAAGACAAGGAGCAATTGCAGCCTTGCGTGAATTGGTCAGGCAGGGACTTGATGTGGAAGCTTCATGCCGGGTCCAAGACTGGCCATGCTTCTTGACCCAAGCACTAAAGAGACTAATGGCTTCAGAGATAGTTGATCTTCTTCCGTGGGATGACTTGGCTATTACAAGGAAGAACAAGAAATCACTTGAATCACAGAATCAACGGGTTGTAATTGATTTTAATTGTTTCTACATGGTGTTAATAGCTCATGTTGCACTGGGTTTTTCAAGCAAGCAAAAGGAATTGGTAAGTTCATTATTCTCCTAGGTTACTGGCTTTGAAATTATTAGTTTGGAATAAGAAGGCTGATGGAATAGTTCCCTTCAAATTCTCTCGAGGATGTTGTTGTCTGTTCCATTTTGTTAATTTCAGTATTTATCATATGGTTGTGCAGATTGAGAAAGCAAAATCTGTATGTGACTGCCTGATTGCATCAGAGGGTGCTGATCTGAAACTTGAGGAAGCTTTTTGCTTGTTCCTTCTTGGTCAGGTACATTTTTCAGTTTCCTTCTAGTTTTATGTCCTGCACTGTTTCATAAAGTTCTTTTGGATATCTTGCATAGACTGAATTTGTTTTCCTTTTTCTCCTTTCTGTTTTCTCTACGGAATATTAACTTGGTTTCCAGGGTGATGGGGCTGCGGTTGTTGAAAAGCTTCAGAAGCTGGAGTTGAACTCAAAATCTGCTGCACGAAATTCAATCTTAGGGAAGGAAGTTAGGGATACTTGTGGTGCAACTCAATCATTGGTATATCTCTTATGGGTTGTTGTTGTCTCCCTATTTACACAGCGTATAGTGTGATCAATGTGGTCTACTTATGTATCAACTCCTTTTAATTAGTGGCATGCACATCAATGGTCCAAAAAAGCATACACTAGTAGCCAGGGGCCACTCTAGCTCTTAATCAATTTTCCTTTTTACTTTCTGTGTGTCATGTCATTTGTTTCAGGAAAAGTAAAAGCTGTTTTTAGCCTGCGGAATAGATGGTTTATCATGAAAATGCATTGTGTTCTATATTGTGCCATTTCACACTCTACTTATTTCAGTACAAACCTTATGTTTGTTTTCAAGGTCAGTACTTTCTCATGTCGGACTGCCTGCTGAACTTAATCAGGAAATGTGGCTGAAGGATGCTGTCCTTGCTGTGTTTCCAGACTCACGAGATTGCCCTCCATCTTTGGTGAGATTCACAACGATGGATTGATTAAGGATTTTAGTTTTGTTTTACCAGACAGTTTATGCATGTGTGTATGTATGTCTTTGCAGGCCAACTTTTTTGGTGGTGACAAGAGAACTCCTCTGAGCAAGAAAAGCAAAGTAGCTCCACAGAATTTGCCTATCATAAGTCAAAGACCAATGTCCGCTACTTTTGTTTCAGAACGGAGAGATTTCGATAAATCTTTTTCTCATATGAACTCTTCTCAATATCTTGGAACAGCTGTTAAGCAGTTGGCTCCAACTGATCTGCGAAGTTCCTTGATATTGGGCAAGACTGGCTGTGGAACCAGTGCCAATGCATCATCTGTTCAATTGGAAAGGAATCTTGGCGTGGACCGCAGTAAAGTTTGGGATGGTTGGTTTGCGAGAGGAGCTTTGGTTAGAAGGATCACTTTAGTTGGAGTACTGGGGTGCATCGTTTTTGCTACCTTAAGATTAACAGGATTGAAGGGAAATGTGATGAGAAGTGCTTCTAAACAGGCCTCCAGTAAGCGAAATGTGCACACAAGTTCTATTGATTGGACAACAAATCCATCTGCGGATTCTAATCTAGTCCCTGCTTATATCAAGGGGAATGGACTAGCTGGCAGATTTAAGAAGCTTTTGGTGACTTTTATGAAGCCAGTGGGGACCTTCTCAGATGCTGGAAATCGGCAGATTCCGTATTTGTCCTCTTCGACAGCTGTGTTCCGGAGACTTATGTCTGTTGAAGAAGCTAAAGACCTTGTGAAGCAATGGCAAGCAATTAAAGCTGAAGCTCTGGGGCCCACTCATGAAGTTCACAGCCTCTCTGAAATCCTTGATGACTCAATGCTTGTTCAGGTGTATTTAAGTTTACTTCCTTTTACATGTTCTTTTCCTTGATGATTCTTGCAAGTTTTACTGCTTTACGGTATGGGTTTGGGTGGTTACGACTGCATGCATGGTTCACAGTGGCAGGCTTTGGCTGATGCTGCAAAAGCGAGGTCATGTTATTGGAAGTTTGTCTTGCTACAACTGTCTGTCCTACGTGCTGAGATTTTATCAGATGAAGTTGGAGGGGAAACAGCAGAGGTTGAGGCTGTCGTAGAGGAAGCAGCTGAACTTGTTAATGAATCTGAGCAAAAGAACCCAAGTTATTACAGGTGAGTTGATTGAAGGGGTTATGATTATTTTTGTGGTTTCTGGTACTGTATGTGGTAGGGTGGGGTGGGGGTGGGGGTGATGAGTATCAGGGCTTGTATTTGATTTCTTCTCTGTTGGAGTGATTGCAGCACCTATAAAATTTGGTATGTTCTAAGAAGGCAAGAAGACGGTTCGTGGAGGTTCTGTGAAGGGGAAGTGCAGACACCATCATAACATTGGCCTAGCCTAGTTGCTGCTGTACGCTTGAACTGTCCACGCCGAATAATGCTTTTCTAACTTGGTTCCTTCCTCCTATCTATAATTTTTCTTGTGGAGGAGAGGTCCCAACTAATTGGAGATGTGGATCTAAATTCAGGGAGGTTTTTTTCCGCAGAAGTATGAAAATGGTTTGTGTTGATAATTCATTTAGTTGTGATTGTGTTGATAAATTGTTTACATGTAGCTGGAATAGAATGAGCATCGCTTTCATCGTCGTGTGTTTGTTGGCTTTTAACATGGGAATTGTTTGAGACGTGTACAAATTATTGATTAATTATCCAACTTAAAGGACAAGGAAGGAGGATCGGGTTTCCAAATTTACCTTGTCATCTTGTTATGCTAATTTAGCCCTTCTTCTTTTCTTCTTCTTCTTCTTTTTTTTAAATCTTTATCTATATTAATTAATAAAACACTCATTGTCAACCAAAATCTTATAAAAATATCAGTTTAATTCTCTAATTAAAACAGAACATAAATAAGAAATTTGGGACATAAATGTAATTTTACACAACTAAATTTTCTGTTTTTGTTCTAAAACCTCATCTACGTTTAACCCTAACATTACGTAACAGGAAATTTGTTGTGTGCAAAGTTTTATGTTGAAGATTTGACGCGTTCGAGGTCCGAATGTACTTAATAGTTGTCATATGCTTAAGTCCAAACTAACAGACAAATGTCTGCCCCTCAAATAGGAGGTTTAGTTTCGTTAAAAAAAAAGAAAAAGAAAAGAAAAAAAAAAGGAGGTTTAGTGGGGAAAAGAAGGTTTAAAGATGGGAAACTTTAACGAAAAGCTCTCGGTACTGTTCATTTTAACTAATATTTTTACATTAAAAAATCAATCATGGTACTATTTACTTTATTCTTTCTTTTATCACTATTGTTAAAACTTAAAATTTTCAAACCTATTTTATTAGTTTTTCTTTTAAAAAAAACACGGAAAGCTTTTGAGAAGGAAGCCCAGCCCAGCCCAGCGCAGCCCATGTTAGACCCCAGCGCCCCACCCCACAGCACATGAATATGAGACTAAAGACTACTTCTTTGATCGCGAATCGAAGCTTGAATTGAAGCCTTGAACTGAAGCACACATCAGACGACCATCAGAGAAAGTTTGAAAGCCAATCACGGTGATGGGTCGTCAAGCCGTAGCCAAGCTGATCGGTTCGATCGCATCGCGCAGAACGTCTCCGTCAACGTTCTTACTTCAGCGCCGCCATTACTCCCCGGCTCCACCACCGCCCCCCGCTGTCTTCGTTGACAAAAACACTCGCGTCATATGCCAAGGCATCACCGGCAAGAACGGCACTTTCCACACCGAGCAAGCCATCGAATATGGCACCAAAATGGTATCTATCACTTGCATTCCCCTCTCACTCTCTCTCCCTTCTCCAAATTGGTCTCTATATGTGCTCTCATCTGTTTTCGATTTTCGTTTGCTTTATTGAATATTCTAGGTTTTTCTCAAACGCATTCATACAGGCGGGGCCTTAGATGTGTATGCAATTTTACTTGAAATTTCTGCTAGTGATTTACACAAAGCCGAAAGCTCCGGAATCAATTACCAAATGACTGGCGCCACCTGAGATTATTTTGCTGTTTTACACTTTTGGGATTTCCTTTTGATTCTCGTGCTGCTTTGTTTATGTATTTAGATTCATTTGCTCATGTGCTTAAACTTGTTTGTCTGTTACTAGTGAATATCGAAAGCGGAGTTTCAAATTGGTAAAAATAATTGGGAATTGTGTTCATGTTGACATGTAAACTGGCGATGTGGGTTTCCTAATGCGGCAACGCTAATGCAATATATTAAAGAAATCCCTCTGTTTACTTACTAGTGGCAATGCGTAACATAGGCAAATGAACTGCTAGATAGGAGTGCTCGCAACTAATTGACTAAGTTTAGTTTCAAGGTTAATTTTCTATAACAAGCTCTCTTTCTGAAATATACTAAAAAAAACTTAGACTGATCTATTTCATTTTTCCTTTCTTTCTTTCTTTCGTGGATTATATTTGTATACGATTGTGCTGAAACAGGTGGGTGGTGTAACACCAAAGAAGGGTGGGACTGAGCATTTGGGACTTCCTGTTTTCAACTCAGTTGCAGAAGCAAAAGCTGAAACAAAGGCTAACGCCTCAGTCATATATGTCCCCCCACCATTTGCTGCTGCTGCTATTCTGGAGGCAGTGGAAGCAGAGCTGGATCTTGTTGTGTGCATTACTGAGGGGATCCCACAACATGATATGGTGTGTTAATTTCACCAATATCTTTAAATAGGAGAAATAGGGTCACCATGTTTTTACTTGGGATGATGCGCAAGTAATCTCATCTTTTGGGACTTGTGAAGAACCCCTATCCATATTTATTGAGTTTATCCTTCATGGACTATCATATGGCTTGGAATACGGACTTCATTGAACTTGATCGGGGCTCTGATAATTATTTTCAGTTCACTAGTTCACTGAAAGCCTAGTTATTAATCTTGAATCTGGTATTCTGTGATTCGTGCGAGTGTGTTATTGAAGCTAATATTTATGAATTTCAGGTGCGTGTCAAGGCTGCTATTAACAGGCAATCTAAAACTCGGCTCATTGGGCCAAACTGCCCTGGAATTATTAAGCCTGGTGAATGCAAAATCGGAATTATGCCTGGCTACATTCATAAACCTGGGCGTGTAGGAATTGTTTCTCGATCTGGTACCTTGACCTATGAAGCAGTGAGTACTAACTTTAATCCAGGGAGACTGGGAGAACTATCCGATTAGCCTCTACAATTTTTCCTCTCCAACATACAATTTTCATATTAATTTGGTCCTTTCAGTAGATTGGATACTCTTATTATGATTCAATCTTCAGCTTTTCTTGTTTGATGTTTGGATCTTGTGGGCACCAGTTCAGTTCCTTATAAATCTAACTAATTTTTTCCTTTTACCCTGCAGGTTTTCCAAACTACTGCTGTTGGCCTTGGACAATCCACCTGTGTTGGTATTGGGGGGGATCCATTTAACGGTACAAACTTTGTTGATTGCATTGACAGATTCCTACAAGATCCTCAAACAGAAGGTTAGGAGTTTGAAATAGTTTTTCTTTTCATGTTGCATTTTATCAAATTGCAGATTGAATGGAAGAATATGCATCCCTTCATCCGCTCATGTGAATTTGTTTATATTGCATGCATAGGTTCATATTTATGCTATGAGTATGCATAAAATAATTGATTGTATTCGGACCCTCCTGTTTCCCATTTGTCTCACACACACACCCATATTGTCTAAGTCAAACAGTTATCCAGCTTTGATGAGGTAAAACAATACTCTGTCAGTGTTAGTTCAGTTTTAAGGTTCAACATTGGAGTATATGTTCGATGTTAAAAATCAGGTCAGTTCACCACTGCTGGAAATTACATTAGTACAATGAGCATGGTAGACTAGACGACATCCCTGGATTGACATTGACCAACCAAAATTTGTCAAGTCAAATAGAAAGTGTCCTTATGCTCCCAATTTTCAACCCTTTTTAGGGGCTTTATGATACGCGTCATGTTCCAACTACTTGACTGGATACTAATTTCCATTTAAAGTTCATAGGTCCTTTTGGGACTTTTCTCTTTTATGATTTTGGATGCTCGTCCATTCTACTATTTTTGGCTGGCTGACATTATTTATGTTGCTTAAACACTGCATTGACGAACTTTTTCTTGATATAAAGTGAATGTATTCATTTCTTACCTTTGTCATCTGTGTGGATGTTGGTGAAGTATACAATAAAACATGTCTTGAAGTAGAGGACAAGTAGTTTGAAATTAATTCTAGAATGTGCGTGTTTCAGGTATCGTTCTTATAGGAGAGATTGGTGGGACCGCAGAAGAGGATGCTGCTGCATTGATTAAGGTAGGAAACTCATTAATTTTTGGTTGTATACCATAATTCATAGGTTTCTTCTGGTGTCTGAGCAGCTAGAAAGTTTGATAGACCCTTTTAGAGTTTTTATTTATAAAATAGGATTGCTAGATCTGCTATATGAGTCAAGAATTGGGTTTTGCCTGGCCATAACCAGAGAGAAATACCTTTCCGTTGCTCCTTACCTTTCTAAGGACCTGTTGAGCCATACGTGATTTTACTTCTCGTAGATTCTCAAAGTTAGCTTCAAGTACTGGTGTCTATATTAATTGATTCTCTGACCAATTAAACAGGAAAGTGGAACTGAGAAGCCTGTTGTTGCATTTATTGCTGGATTAACTGCACCTCCCGGGCGTCGTATGGGTCATGCTGGAGGTATATAATTCTTACCCTCTGTCTTTCTCATTGGCTAAGGTTGAGTGTGTGGTTTCCGATATGTTATGATTGCTCACATCTGGTTTTGCAGCTATTGTGTCAGGGGGGAAGGGTACCGCACAAGACAAAATCAAGACACTAAGGGAAGCTGGGGTTACAGTGGTGGAGTCTCCCGCGAAAATTGGGGCAGCCATGCTCGACGTGTTCAAACAGAGGGGCCTTGTGAATTAGCAGCTTGACAACGGCAGTTCCTTTTGCAATCACCTATAATATTTTATGGCAAGATGTCAAAAACAAGATGATTGTCTTCAATTTTTCATCGAATATAACTCGACTGCGGTGGAGCATTTGAATGCTCCGAGATATCTTTCCCCATTAATTTGGTTTTTGAGATTGTTTTTTCGTGCATAATGAAGTCATTTGAAGGGAGTCCAGAATATGAATATTGTTGCTGTAGACAGATTATGCTCAGGGAATTCATTTCGTAAGTTAAAGGTCGACTGCCGACTGCCGACTGACGACTTTTTACTGTCCAATCTGAATACAAAAATAAAGCGGACACAAGGATGATCTATGCAATTTAGATAAAATACTATGTACAAATCGACCGATCACAACAATAAAACATGAATTAGTAGACTCTTGCGAGTAGTAAACAAGATTAAAATGTACACAAGTTCCAGAATGGTTTCATCTGTTCTAGGATTACAAGGCAAGTCTAAACGTTCCCCCAGTTAAACACAAAAATTCCACGCTACTCGGCTATGCAACAGTTCGAATGCCACAAGGCAAACGGGCAAATGTCCATGCCCACAGTATCCCAACTTCATTAAGCAGTCGTAGGATCGTTTATCACACCCAAGAAATCGTCCTTTATGGTGCCAATGCAGAACTGCAAAATTAGAGGGAAAAACTAGTATCAGATGCAAACAAAAAGACGCTACATTGCATGAAGGACAACGATTCTAGCCCATTTGTATAGAAGTGGCTTCAGCCAGGCTCTAAGAAACTAAATGCGTCAAAAACTGACCATGGCGGATAACCAGGATCAAACAAGCAGGAAATTCACCAAAATGTAGGGTTGGATCATGATGACCATCCCACCACTCCACATTCAGTATGATTTAGTGTTGAAAATTCAAAATATTATGACACGCTGACTAATCAAGGGAACATTAAACACGACCATTCCTAGAAGGCTCGGATGACGCTGCTACTTTATGCCTCTAAATCATCCTCACCCTACCCTTTTCGTCCATAACTAAAGCTGAATCACTTGGACAGTACAAGGAAAATGGCAAAACATAAAAGTCACGGAGAGAAGAGAAAACAGATTGAGGGTATACAATTTCAGTAGCATCTACTCGGGTTCCAATTATCTTTAATCGCACTTCGCTGTCCTTCTGAATCTTAACCTGCAAAATAACAAGAAATCAATGTTTAACCATATAATAAGCTAAAGAAACAGTTGAGAATCAATTGAAACAGAAGCATACTGATCCATCTGATGTCGTATAGTTTGGCATATCCCCAGTCTGGAACTCCATGTCATCTGGTATCAACTACAAAACAAGATGAGGACATTAACATACACTGTATATGGAAAACATAATGATTATGACATGTTAGTTTAACCCATTAACTGAGACAGCAAAAGAAACAAGAACTCTTTAAACTCAAAAAACCAGAAACCTATGATCCAAAGGAGTTGAGAAAGTGCAAATCTCATAGAATTATTGCTACTGAGAATTATTCCTTTGTATAAAAGACTAGTAGACCACTACTTATGACACACCCTGACACCAGTTTCCAGTGAGGACCGAACTTGAGGCGTGCTGGCCATCACCGGTTGGGTGACAAAGCCATGACATGGAAAATACAACATACATAGATTATGTTTTACAGAAAGATACAAGATTGACAAACTTAAAATTATATCATTCTTTAGACTGACATTTTATTTAAAAAGGTGAATAGAACTTGTTATTTGGAAGGAAGGGGGTAAATGATGGCATAGGTAAAAGAATACCATAGCAACAATACAACCCAAGTCCTTGCAAAAGTTTATAACTTTGTACAAGACAAAAAAATAATATTATGGAAAACTTTTCTAACAAGATATGGATAATGCTTATCACTGCTCAGAATAATCAAAGGGGGAAGAGATACTTACGTGGTTCGAAACAAAGATTTGAACAGGACCAGCCTCAGCAAAGAATCCCATCTATAAAATTTGGAGATGACATTACATTTTCTGCGGTTAGTATTATGCAGAATACAAGAGCTTGCAAAAGCAAAGTAAGAACACTGATGACAAAACGTTAAAAGGTGAAAGAGGAAAAGCATACCTTGTTGACCATGGTAACAACAGCTTCTAAGATCTCTCCTTTGAATGGTCTGAAAACAACACACTGGTACTTGATGGGGAATGAGACGAAGCCTGTCCCATCACGAATCATCCCTTTCCCAATGTTTTCTATGCCCGTAATTGCAACCACAAATCCATGTTGACCACTGCACAAAAAGTATTCATATCAACTACTAGATCCATCCCAAGCCGTGATGGAGAATCTGCCATATATTTGGTTTGAAAGACACTAAGTAAAGCACTTGAATGTCAAAATTGAATTGGATAGGAGAAAGAATGTGGTAAAGGATCGACAAGAAGCAACTTTTGGTTTGTTTTCGTGTTCTGATGTGTATTGCATAACCCAACAGCATAAAGCAAATTATACAAGAAAAAATAAAGCCGATCGAAGAGAGAGAGAGGGGACAACCTGCAAGTGCCCTCGACATCTTTCATGAGCTTGGAAACGAGATTTTCACGGAGATTGCGGCCAAAGTGGCGAGGATGAAGCTGCATGTTCCTCTCCAACACTATATGGAAGAACATCTTTCCTTCTCCCTGAATCTTTCAATTCTGATCGACGAGTTAGAGAAATCGAGAATTCGACGTCTGCCCTAACCTTGCAACTTGGAACTTCTTAGTTGCTTCTCTCTCCACTCTCCAGAGAGAGAATCTTTCCCTCGCTCGCTCGCTCGCTCGCTAGGGCCTAGGGGTTTCTTTTTTCTTAACAAAAATAGTTAGTTTTTCTTCAAGTAGCAAGCCAGATGCTGGATGCCTCCGCTCCGCGAGACAAGACACGATGGTAAAAAGAAAAACCCAATTCGAGGGCCCATATAAAATAAAAGCCCAAAATATCCAAGTCCAACACTGTTAATGCTTGTGTTAATGTTTGACCTGAACTAGCTGTGTCGATGGCACTCGTAATCGCAGGAGCAGATCCCCTTGCTGATCCTTGAATCCTTGATCCTTGTCTGTCGTGCTCGTGTCGCCCCTAAAATGTCACTCCTACCACTCTAAGTGTACAAGTGAAATGCAACTGAAAAGTGAAAACCCCTGAAATTCAGTTCGCTCCAGTTCAATTCTTTCTCAAGGGAAACACAAGCATCATGGTCGGAAAAACGGAGCCCCTCAACGGCGCAGCCACCACGAAAACCGGCCAATCTCCGTCGCCATCTCCGCCCCTAACCACTTCCATGTCAGATCTCCTCGGCAACTTCTCGTTCAAAACCCTAAAACTGAAGACCAAGCAGCAGGAGCTCCTGATCCGAGTCTCCATCCTCTGCTTGGTCTACGTCCTCGCCTTCATCACCCGCCTCTTCAGCGTCCTCCGCTACGAGTCCATGATCCACGAGTTCGATCCCTATTTCAATTACCGTACTACCCTCTACC
>JADOBS010300990.1:0-11416 GCA_015708375.1 Cydonia oblonga
CCAGTTGAGATTAATGGGGGGGGGGGTATTAAGTATGAATGCCACATGGCATAATCTATACAATGACACTTGTCACAAACTGGCTTTGTGAGTTGTTAAGGTAGTTAGGACTTTACTTAGTCATTAAATTTCCTAGCTACTATAGAAGGTTGTAAGGCTTCATTTGTAACTAATTCAGATATTTTGGAATATAAGAATTACTTTCACTCTCATTTCTCTTTGACTTCCATTGATACATTTCTGAAGCTTTTTCTTCATTTATGTTTTGTTAGGAGAATAGAGAGAACTAATTTTATTTTTAGAATAAAAAATATTATTTATTACCTATCATGCACTAAGTATCCATTAAATATTAACCTGTATTAAAATTGAATAGCCCTATAAACTACATGCATTAGCATAAACAATTAAAGCATGAATTTACAAAAAACCTCCCAGGGCTACAACTCACCTAAGCCTTGGGGGTAGCTACGCCATTGAGGTTATGATCAGTAAAGTCTACACTATTTCTACAAGAAAGCTTGAATGTCTCTATGGGGCAAATGTGCCACAAGAGTACTTGATTAACAACATTCTGGGAATTTCTAATGCTTTGAGTTGAAAAACACCTATCAATATGATAATCAAGCACTAGATGTGGTAGTGCCCCTTAGTACTACAATATAGTGGTATTCCTTTTCACTTGTAAGTGATAGGTTTTAGGTTTGATCCTCGCCAAAGGTGAATTTTAACCACATTATTGCTAGCCCGTTGTGAGGCTTAGCGCACTCCCCCACCCCCTTAGTCCATCTCTAACCCTTGGAGTAAAACCTTAAATTTTTAAACCAGAAAATTTAGGTTTTAACCCAGAAAACAGTTTTTCTGCTCCAACCATTATGACCTAAAATTTTAGCCCCAAATTATTAAAGAATGAATTTAGGCTATTTTTTTAAATTAAATTTTAAAAAATTATATAGACTATACTAAATTAATTTATTCAACATTTTAACCTAAAAATATTTAAATATTGAAAAATCACTAAATCGACACATGAAAATCATGAAACACTATAGAAGAATATGAAACACATGATAAAGATGTATAAACACAAAACACATGAAACACACAAAACACATATGAAGCACATACAAAACATATGGTATAGATGTATAACACAACAAACACATATGAAACACATGATATAGATGTATAATACATGAAACACACGAAACATATACCAAATACATACAAAACACATGAAACACTTAACACAAACACACACACATGAAACGCAAACCTTCAATCATCCTCTATATAAGCATAGGTTGAATATCTAATCATCACACAACATATTCACCAATCATCTAACCTTCATAGTGTTTTTGTTTCCTAGGGTGATAGAAAAAGGCGTAGCTTGGCAATGCAGATGGCATAATACCAAGCAAGCCTTGCAATTAGGGATGCAGAAATGAACAACAAAGAAGTCGAACTTGCAAACTTGCTTATGCAATATGAGCACCATGCCGAATCTAGCTATCATGGTTTTGCCATATGGCATTCATTTGTGCAGCGTGATAGAGAGGAGTGTCATGACCGGATGATGAAAGACTATTTCATCGAATGTCTGAGATATCCTCGTCATGATTTTTGGAGGAGGAATCGGATGAGAAGAGAGCTTTTGAAAGCATCTTGAATGCAATTGTCCATTATGACCACTACTTTGCAAGATAAATGTCGTAGGCCGACAAAGTTTAATACTCATCAAAAGCTCACATCTGCATTTCAGATGCTAGCTAATGGGTGCTTTGCAAACTCAATTGACGAATATTGTCGACTTGCGAAAAGTACTGCTATTGGAAACCTCAAGCACTTTTGTAAGGCAATTGACGAATATTGTGGACTTGCGGATAGGGTCACACTAAGTGAGTATATGAGACGTTTAAACAAAATTCAAGCTCTCAAGGTCATGACACACTCCGAAAGGATTTGGTTGAGCATATATGGCAACGAGAAGGAGAACATTGATGATGTATAATCTTAAGTGTATTAATGTGTTATTGTTGGTGTATTAATGTGCTATGTTGGTATATTAATGTGTTCTTGCATTAAATTTAAGTGTCCTATGTTGTTATTTTATGTAATAATTTTAAGTGTCCTATGTTGGTATTTTCTAGTAATAAATTGAAGTGTCTTCTTATGACAAGTATTTTGTCTAGTATGTTGTAAAAAATTATTGAAAGCCGTTTGAATTATTGAAGGCATTTATTGTACATCAAAGTGTGTAACAATACATACAATAATTATTGAAGGCCCTTTGAATTATTAAAGGCATCTATTGAATTATTGAAGGCCCTTTGAATTATTGAAAAAACTTCTATTGTACATCAAAGTGTGCAACAATATGTACAATAATTATTGAATGCATCTAGAATAACAGGAACAATATTTAATAAGCCATAAATTTAATACAAATGATAATTAATAAGCCATAAACTTAATACAAACGACAATTAATAAACTACATAAACTTAATACAAATGACAATTAATAAACTACATAAACTTAGTAATGATATCCACCATCTTGACTTGGTGGTGGACTTGGGATATAGCTTTGAGATGAGTCATCATCTTGAAAGATACTCCTTGTGGAATGCCTTAACAAAATTTCTTTTGCTTATCACTTAAGAACTTCCTTCCTATTTGGAGTGTATTGGTTGAGGTCCTCCATTATTAGATTACATTCGAACATTTCTTGCTCCATTTCCCCTTCCTTCATAAAGGCCAAACGCATTTGGGCCGCTTCTTCCTCTTGAGAGCTATGGCACTCAGTCAATTTTACAAACCCGGTAGAAATTGTTGCACTAATCGGAATCTTGGAACTTCCCTTTTCTCTTTGCTTCCTTTTGCTTATCTCTTCCCGGGGGCATTGCAAAAGAAGAAGTTGGGGTCAACAAATCGACACCTTCATTAACATCATTTGTCTCACTACCAAATATTTTTTCTCATTGTTGGTGCGCATCAGTTCCCCATCTTGGAAATCCTTGAGGATGTCCCAAGCATGATGCAACTTGAAAGCTTGATTTTTTGGTGTGGTTATTGTCTTGTAAATTGTCATTACTTTGTCACCCTATGTAAGAAATACATAAATACAATTAGTTGCAAAATAATATTATGTACATGACAACTAAAATATCAACAAAGAAACTCACCACTTCTGCGGCGCTCCTTCCACTAGCCATGTCAACCACGACTCTCTCCCAGCTTCCCTTCCATAAAGTGCATGCTTTGTTGATAACCTTCCACAGGTCGCAAACACCATCAACTTCGCTTTGGCCGACGTTGGAGTTTTCATTGAACTTATCAATGATTTTACCCCACAAAACCTTTTTATTTTTATTCGTGCCAACGGCACCATCTTCGCTAATAGAAACCCATGCCAAGCATAAAGTAACATCTTCCTCAAAAGTCCAATTACAACCTTTAATATCATCTTTTGCCATCTTGAAAAATTTGGAAATGGGAAGAAATGGTTTTGGAAGAAATTGGAAGAATTGTAGGAGAAAAGTGAGTTTTGTGTGGATGTTTGAACAAATACATAGGTATTTATAGAGTTTTTGGGTGAATTTTGAGTTAATAATTTTTTTTTAATTATTTCAGCCGTTGGATTAAAATTTGGACCGTTATATCTTTTTTTTTACTGTTAGATTTGATTCTATTCGATCACAGCCGTTGGATTCAGTAAATATATAAATATAAAACTAAAAAAAACAAAAAAATTTGAATGTGGACCGTTGGATCAGAAAAGTAGCCTTTAGGCTCATCAATGCCAGCAGACAAAATGTTGGGCTTGTTGCGTGCTGGGCGTGCATGCGTCCAGGCCTGGCGATGCGCTTCATGCGCCGAATCTCACTCTCACTTGTGCGCCTCACAATTTTCTTTGGCCTAAATTCTGGGAAGCGAAATTTTAGGACTTACTCCAAGGGTTGGAGTTGATATTAAAGTAGATAATATCCTTTGTTTAAAAAATAAAAAAATAAAAAAATAAAAAATAAAAAATAAAAACACTAGACGTCGTAGCGTACGTAGCCGACTTGTATCTCCACTTGCTAAATAAAACACTTGTCATCACAGCCTCCTAATGGGCTAGCCTGACAAAATTTGTTCCATAACATCACTCGGTAAGTTGCTAATTCTATCCAACTCCAATTTTCTTTTCAAACAGGACTCATACATGTTCTTTGCTTCAAGAAAATTATGCAGTATAAAAATTTAAAAAGTCATTAATCGTGACAAAAAAATGGATATCCAAGTCGCATTCAGTCATGCACAAAAGAAAGACTTTCATATTCTGTTTTGACCACTAAAATCCAACAAAAATTGGTATGTAGTTATTACGAGAACGACAATGCTCTACTTTGTAATGCGAACACATGAACTAATAATTTTCAAGTTAGGTTAAAGAGAGCTAGCCAATTAATTAGTCCTACATTTCAATGGTATTTCTCTAATTGTAAGCAGAAAGTCTTAGATCTTGTACATGGCAAGTTCAATACACATATTATGACTCGCCTCTTAACTACAAGTTGAAATTTGTATTGAAATGCTCTACAACTTCAAAGTTGATACTGAAGTTTTGGGAAGTTAAAACCAAAAAATCCACCATCAGAAGATTTCACAGATAATTAATTAATCTCGATAAATAACCATATCTACAAACTCATAAAATTTAACTGATAATTAATCAATGGAAACTTTAAACAAAAAAAAGAAAAAAGAAAAAAGGAGGAGCTGAATTAAACCCAAATTCCACCATGAGAAAAACCCTAAATCCACAAGCAGAGAAAAATAATTAATCAAAATTTTGCGAGTTGCATCGTTATGTAAATTGAAAGGAATTCTGTTCGCGTGAAAATAAACATTGTTGGCTCGCGGGGTAGTTTTGTTTCTCAGATGGTATAGGCTTCTTCGCACGTTGGCCTTCGAATATGGGGCAGGTGAACAAGTTAAAAACTTGACCAAACAGCTAGGACTGGCGGGAACATAGCTAAGTTCTTCACCGAACAAGTAGAGGGCATCAAACAATGAGATTATCAAACACATTTTGAGCCATGGTAACTTCATGAAGACAAAGGCTCTTCAAACTCCTGAAGCCTTTGAAGGAGGAAGGAGCATTTAGCAACCAATTAAATAACTCTAAATGAACCAAATCTTGAAGAACACAAACATGAAGGCATGTTGTAAGCATACGCTTCCTCGATTTTAAGTACCAACTCTTTGATACGATTTCTTGATAGATGACGAATCCCTCGATCAAAAGAATTATTGGCTACAAAACCTGGATGAAAAAGCTTGAATGTGTGTACGGAGCCAATCCGAAGTAAGAGTACTTGATCTACAATGCTCTCGATGGATGCATGGTCCGAAGTCGAGAAATAATCAAACACAAGATGTGGAATCATAGCCGAGTTGAACCTCCATTTGCTTGACAAAACACTTGTTTTCACTGCCTCCTTAATAGGCATAAGTGACAAAATTTGTCCTTTTATATCACTCGGTAAGTTGCTAATTCTATCCAATTCCATCTTTCATTTCGAACAGGACTTCAATGGTTTTCTTTGTTTCTAAGATATTCAAGTAGTAAACAGATGTCCATAATCTAATATAATGGCCATGGCCAGTGGAGTCAAGATCATTTAAACTGTGACCCCGGATGTTTAAGTGTGTAGATAGAATGATACACGCACGCGCGCGCGCGCGCACACACAAAACTGAACCAAACCGTCTATATGAGACAGATGCTTAGTAAACTTTTACTAATTATTTTCATACGAGACAGATGCTTGGGGAAAAATGGTGGAGGAAGACCTAAGAAGACTTGGACGAAGACTTTAAAAAAAGACATGGAGTACTTAGAGCTAATAGTAGACTTGATGCAAAACCGAGCGCACTACCGCTCTGGGATTCATACAGTCGACAACACTTAGTGGGATATAAGGCTTTGTTGTTTTTGTTTTTGTTGTTATTGTTATTTTCATTTGATATCTGTCTTTGATATAAAAAGATTGTTAGTATTAGAGGCCAGAGTGTCATAAAATATTGTGTTTTAGAGGTCAGAGGCTACAAACCATCTATGTACATGTGATCTTCGTCTTGCAAGCACGACAATAACCCATTGTAAATAACACGCACTGGATCAATTTTTGTATACGTTTTGTGCCAAAGAGGAGAGAAGACATTACATTGTTTACCAGAAAGGAAAAATAGGAAGCAAACAGCCGACATTACATTTATTTGTGCAAGCAAATGAAGTAATTACCTTTAATAGTATATCATGGATGAATTATGGGTCCTTGTAGATTATATCTGCAAAAGCTGAGGCACGCCTAAACTGGAGCAACTTCTTCACTAGTTCACCATTCACAGAAGCAGGTTTAACAGTCATCCTCTTCAGCACAGGTGCATTTGAAAGCAGAAATCTGATAAAATCTAGTTCTGTTTCGACACCAGAAACTCCAATTATTTTCACAATTTGTAGTTGGGTCAATGGGCAATTCTCGTTGTCATCTAACGAATACTTTGCTTCTTGCACAAGTACAGCCGGATCCTCCTCTGCCTACACAATGCTAATAGGATTAGAATCTTAAACTTTAAGGCTAAACAGCTCTCCAAACTATAAAGCTTTAGCTTAGAGTTGGTTTTCAAGGGTAGAAAATGAATCAACAAAAGAATTAAACTCACCAAAATGCTTAGTACTTTTAGAGAAGGAGAATTTCTTAGAAGGAAAAGAGCAGTTAACACGTCCTTGAGATGCTTAAAGTGTATAATGAGAGAGAGATAATTCAGAGATAATAATGGTTCAGGAAGCTTCTCCGGCAAATCACCAAAAGCTAAATACTGGAGAAGAAAAGATGCAGAAGGAAGCAGGATCAGTGAATTAATACGCTCAAATTCACAAGGACATGTAAAGGATATTAAACAAAATTACGAAAACACACAAAGCTTTACCTGTAAAAAGAAACTCTTAATCGTTAGCCGTCGAATATGAGGCAGGTGAACAAAAAACTTTACCAAATTGCTACCAGGAACCAGTCTCTGGCCATAGCTAACATCCAAGCCAATGGAAACTTCAACAAGATTTAAAGTATTCTCAAGGGAAACATTCTCGAAATCACCATAAACCTCAAGGTATTGGAGATTCGGTGCATCAATCTTGAGACACGTTAAACCATCAATGTACATTAGAGTCAACTTCTCAAGCAGAGGACTGCAAACAATGATTTTATCAAACACATCTGGGGCCAGAGTAACCCCCAAAATATTGAGGCTCTTCAAACTCTTGAAGCCTTTGAATGTGGAAGGAGGTTTTAGCAAACAGTTGTATAACTCCAAATGAACTAAATCTTGACAAGAAAACAAACATGAAGGCACCTTATAGGGATCCCCCTTCCAAATGTCGAGTATCAACTCTTTGATAGCATTTCTCGAGAGATGAAGAATCCATCGATCAATATCACTAGTGGCAGGACGATCTCGATGGGAAAGCTTGAATGTGTTTATGGGTCCAATGTGAAGTAGGAGTACTTGATTAACAATATTCTCGAAAGTTGTAAGGTTTTTATTTGAAAAACACCGATTATCAAACGCAAGATGTGGAAGCATAGCTGTCTTGTACCTTCAGTTACTTGATAAAACACTTGTCCTCGCTGCCTCCTTAATCGACAAACGGGACAAAATATTTTCTACAACATTGCTTGGTAAGTTGCTTATTATATCCAATGCCATCTTTCTTTCCGAACGGAACTTCGCGGTTCTTTTTTTATTTATTTAAGATATTCAAAGAAAAAATTAAATCGTTTAGACCATGTGAGAGTGAGAGCGTAGAGAGAGTTGTATATAGTAACAAAACGAGTTCAGATTTCCATTTTCACAGGAAACGATTTAATGGAACTAATCAGAAAATGTCTCACCTGCATCAATATCAATCGGACGGAGTTAGTCTAAGGCAAATTGCATACGTACAAAAACTAAAGCAAAACAGCTTACCTTTGTCCAGAAACTAACTGGAGATATACAGTGAACTAACTGCTTAAGCTTCCTTTCACAAGATCGCTGCAAATGGAAATGGATCTGCATAAATTGTAAAACAAAGTTTATTTATGTGGAATAAGAATCGACTGGAGTCTTGAATTTGGTCAAGTTAGGAATTAACAATTAAAGGTCAAGGTAGGAATAACCACGTGAGAGAGGAACCGATTGGGGTCTTGAATTTGATTCCCTTTCACAGTGTTATTCTCAACTTGATAGTTAGGAATTCACAATTAAAGGGTTTACTTTCTCTCCTTGTGAGAGACTTTCTCTGGTAGGTTCCAGCCGCACCAAGGGATAATGTTAACAGAGAAAAGGAAAGATGCAACGAAAAAAATAAAGTTTTCTTAATTCATATCCTCCAAAGGGAATTACAATGGGATTGTAAATACCCACATCAGTCACTATAGACCAAAGACTTAGGTAACCCAAGTGTTGAGTCACCACATTTCTAATACTTCACCACAAGACAAAGGAAATAAGCTAAGGAAATGAGCTGAGCCATGGTGAGGTCTTAACACTCTCTGCTTGAGAAACTTTTCTCACCACCGCTTGTGTGAGGGTTGCACTTCTGTTCAAATCTGATGTTGTCGACCCCAACTATGGCTGGGGTCAGTGGTTGTGCTTTCCTTGTTCTTTTGTCTTCCTTTTTGCTGTTTTTCTCCTAATATCCTTCCCAATCTGCCCATTTCTTCACACCCCATCGGCGTCACTCCTCCTTGCTCATCTATGCTTCGATCTACAGCAACTTCATAACCATGATTTGTTGTAGTACTTCGAGATCACCACCATCTTCTCACTGTTTGCCTTTGTTGGCAATGTTGCTCGTGGAATGCCACAGGCTTCCTTTACTTGGTTCTTGGTTCTTTTCTATGTGGCTGTGCCCAGAAAGGTGCTCGTGGCTGGATGTTGGTATCGACGAGGCGTTGGTTGGTTGGTGGCGTGGGTTTGTGTTGTGCTGGTAGGGATGCTTGGTGGCGGGGGCTGCAATGGAAGCCTAGGTTTTCTTTTGTTGTATTTTATGACTTGGGCCTTAACTGTTGATTAGGTTTTTTTTGGGGCTAGTTTGGCAAGTCCTCTTTTGTTTGTTTATGCTTCTGTATCTTTGGACCTTGTAATGTTCCTTTGTGGTCGGTAATGCAAAAGGAATTGACAATTAAATGTGACTGTTCTCTTTCACATTCGATTCCCACCTTTTGTTACTATATACAATTCTCTCTGCCTATTTTCTCCTCTGCCCGACTGCACTCCGCTTCACATCCTAACCATGGCTGGCACTGGCCGGGCTGAGCCCAATTTTGGAGGAACCGGACCTTTTCCATTTTAAACAATAAATGGGTGGGCCGGATCGGGTAGAACGATTTTGAGTTTGGGAACCGGACCTAACCCTGCTCGTTTCAAATGAGCCGATTTAGGATGGGTCCGTGGGTCCAATTACTTTTTCTTTTTTGGTTTTGATACAGAGCTCCAGAACATTCTAGGGTTCTAGATTACTCCGTCTACTCACACCAACAGCTGAACGGTGGTGAATCGGTGAAGGTGGTGGTCTCTATCTCTCTTGCTCATCTCTCCCAATCCTAAATCTAGGTTTCTATCTCTCGACTCCCATCGACGACAATAGCGCAAGGCGAGGAGATAATATGGGTAGAGTTTCCTTAGTGCCATTAGATAACACTCTAGCCAAAACTGGTATCTCATACTAGTAAATCGTCATTGTGTAGGGAATCAGGGTCAAAAAGTAAGAAAACGGCCTCAAGTTTTTATTTGAGGCCATCACACAAATAGCATCCGGGCTCGGAGTAAAGAATGAGTGCTCGTGAAGGCTTTGAAAAAGAATAAGAAACGGTGAAAGGGGTGAATACCCACCTCGCCAGATGAACACCAACCGGAACATGAAAAACTTGCAGATCGGTTCATGAAGGAAGGCGTGAAAGGCACTGAACGCTCAGATCAACATCAAGATTTTATCAATGGCAAGATCGATTGTGGCACCGCCTGTGGACCTGAGTTGTAGACGATGCAGGCGTTGGACCTGATTTGCAGACGGTGCAGTTGTTCGAGTGTCAGGCGTTGAAGTTTCAGATTATGTCTGGTGGTGTGATTTTATTGGATAGTAAAAAGCAAACGAAGCGAAGTGAGGCCTCAGCAGGCCTATGGTGGAGAAGATGATGTTGGGGTCGTGGTGATCGGCAGGGCCCAGACTTGCGACGACGGTGATGTCGGGGTGATGGAGGAGATGATATCAAGGTGGTGGATGAGACGACGAGAGAGAATCGAGTCAAGTTCGAGGACTCTAGACTCTAGTGACAGAGTCGAGCTCGAGGAGACATAAATCCTAGGGTAAAACTAAAGGAAAACTAATGAAAATGGCTAACTTTGAGTTTTAATGATAAGGACAAAATAAAAGGTAAAGTGAATAGTACCATGATTGACTTTTTAAGGTTAAATGTGATTTTTCGTTAAAATAAACAGTACCGGAAGTTATTCGTTAAAGTTCCCTAAAACTAATGGTTCAGATTGGATGTAGGTTACTCTTCAATCTCGTCCGTCCATTACAATTACAAACGGGCCAGTCCGAGTACCCGTTTTTCTATACATTTGGACCTAGCCCGCCCTAAAATATCAAAGCACCACCCCACCCCGCCCTGTTTCTCTTTTTAAAAATTAGGAATCGGCACGTACCCGCCCTGACCCGCGATTCTTATACCCGTTTGCCCACTCCTAATCCTGACCATCTAAACATAAATTAATGATTAAAAATGTATCACATCATAAACGGGGCAAATGTTTTTTTAACCCACTTCTAAAGGTTGAAAAAAATTCTCAAAAATTCTAAACCAAACCAAAAAAAAATCGATCCTAAACCAAAAAGGTCCCAAACTGAAATTACCATAATTTTTGGGACGTCATACCGAACCGATCCCCAACTATTCTGTACTGGATTCAGTATTACCTATTCAATGGTTTATCTTACATTGCCGGTCCCAAGCCCGGATAAAGGAGGAGGGGGAGGGCGTCAGGTAGTCGACAGCCGGCACTCCTAGATTACGTCGAATCCTTATGAAAATGAATCCAAAACAAAATTGCGCTAAAGCTAGGACGTCACCCGCAAGTGGCGCGCTGTGTGGCCCGTGCACAATGATAAGTGAGTAAGGGTCGCTGTATCTTCATAGGCGCCCAGATGCAGTGTTAAATGAGCAAGAGGGCCATATTAGATTGGGGAGGGTGAAGAAGCTAGGACAGAAGGGTAGAGTTCAAGAGAGTAGAATGCGAGTAGGAACGTGGAACATAGGAACCTTAACGGGAAAATCGATGGAAGTAGTGGAAGTTATGGTGAGGAGAAGGATAAG